>PVKV010021244.1:0-37993 GCA_004027835.1 Alouatta palliata | reverse complement strand
TTTGCTATTGTAAACTGTGCTGCAATGAACATTCATGTGCATGTGTCCTTATAGTAGAATGATTTATAATCCTTTGGATATATACCCAGTAGTGGGATTGCTGGGTCAAATGGAATTTCTATTTCTAGGTCCTTGAGGAATCGCCACACTGTCTTCCACAATGGTTGAACTAATTTACACTCCCACCAACAGTGTAAGAGTGTTCCTATTTCTCCACATCCCCTCCAGTATCTGTTGTCTCCAGATTTTTTAATGATCGCCATTCTAACTGGTGTGAGGTGGTATCTCAATGTAGTTTTGATTTGCATTTCTCTAATGACCAGTGATGATGAGCATTTTTTCATATGTTTGTTGGCTTCATGTATGTCTTCTTTTGTAAAGTGTCTGTTCATTTCCTTTGCCCACTTTTGAATGGGCTTGTTTGTTTTTTTCTTGTAAATCTGTTTCAGTTCTTTGTAGATTCTGGATATCAGCCCTTTGTCAGATGGGTAGACTGCAAAAATTTTTTTCCCATTCTGTTGGTTGCCGATTCACTCTAATGACTGTTCCTTTTGCTGTGCAGAAGCTGTGGAGTTTGATTAGGTCCCATTTGTCTATTTTGGCTTTTGTCACCAATGCTTTTGGTGTTTTGGTCATGAAGTCCTTGCCTACACCTATATCCTGAATGGTTTTGCCTAGATTTTCTTCTAGGGTTTTTATGGTGTTAGGTCTTATGTTTAAGTCTTTAATCTATCTGGAGTTAATTTTAGTGTAAGGTGTCAGGAAGGGGTCCAGTTTCTGCTTTCTGCACATGGCTAGCCAGTTTTCCCAACACCATTTATTAAACAGGGACTCCTTTCCCCATTGCTTGTTTTTGTCAGGTTGTCAAAGATCGGATGGTTGTAGATGTGTTGTGTTGCCTCAGAGGCCTCTGTTCTGTTCCATTGGTCTATATCTCTGTTTTGGTACCAGTACCATGCTGTTTTGATTACTGTAGCTTTGTAGTATAGTTTGAAGTCCAGTAGTGTGATGCCTCCAGCTTTGTTCTTTTTGCTTAGAGTTGACTTGGCTATGCAGGCTCTCTTTTGGGTCCATATGAAGTTTTAAGGTGGTTTTTTCCAGTTCTGCGAAGAAGGTCATTGGTAGCTTGATAGGGATAGCGTTGAATCTGTAAATTACTTTGGGCAGTATGGCCATTTTCACGATATTGATTCTTCGTAGCCTTGGAAAGCAGAATAAAGTCAATTTTTTTATATGTGCTTCATAACATACTACCATACCAGCCCAGTATTCCACAGGTACCAGCACGAATTTTCATTCTTATTGAATAACATCTATTTCCCAAGGTCTTTGATGCAGAGGGGACCCAGTGAATAGATAGTTCATCCTCCATATCTGTGTATTCTGCACTCATGGGTTCAACCACAATTACGTGTGGAAATAAAGCATCTTTGCTCAGCATGCACAGATCTTTTTTCTTGTCATTATTCCCTAAACAATAGAGTATAACGCTTACTTACATAGCAGTTACATTGTATTAGATACTGTAAGTAATCTAGAGATGATTTAAAGTATATGGGAAGCTGTGTGTAGGTTGTATGCAAATGCTATGCCATTTTACAGAAAAGATTTGAGCCTCTGAGGATTTTGGCATCCACAATCACCCATGGATACCACCCTCTCAAAAAAAAGACCGTACTGCATGAGCAGGGTGAAAATCTCTTTCATCATTTCTCAAATTGGGTCTCAAGTCTTAAGATGGCCCATAGGTGGACAAGCGGGTGGGCTGCTTTGCAGGAAGCTGGCTGAGGAGCGGGGTGTCCTAGGTCCTGCTAAGATGATAGGAGGAAGTCTGAGTCAGATCTTTCAGAAAGGATGATGCCAACATTAGGGCTCTTCTCAAAGACCTAAAGAGAGATGGGTTATGTAGGCAGGATGGCTGGCACCAGGTGGCCGATATCCAGGCTGGCAGAAGTGGAAACAACTCCACTAGAGATGAAACACATATCACCAAAGCAGACCCCCTGCCAGCAAGGATTCCATCAGCTACTGGCTGCACCGGGCCCAGCTCCACCCAAAGGAATCTAAATCTTCAGTTTTGGGGAACCTGAGCTTAAAGTTGCTGATTTTATTTATGGTTCATATCCCTTCATTGTTCACCAGAGGCTCGTGTGTTTTAGTGTAGTGTGTGTGTGTGTGTGTGTGTGTGTGTGTGTTTGTGTGTGTGGTAAGGGGAAGTATTTTATTTGAATTTATTTAACCAATTCTGTTTTTCTGTTTTTAAAATTCATTTTCTGATTTTGTTTCATTATTCCCTCCTACTTGCTTTCCTTGGGTTGACTGTGTGTGTGCATTTTTTTATTTTGCTATTTTGGATTTCTTCAATAGGATTTTTGTTATCAGTAAAACTTTTAAAAATATTTATTCTCAAAAGAAGACATATAAGTGACCAACAAACATATGAAAAATGCTCGTCATCACTAAATCATCAGAGAATTGCAAATCAAAACCAAAACGAGACACTGTTCTCATACCAATCAGAATGGATTTTGTTAAAAAGTCAAAAAATAAACATGGAAATTCTGGTGGGAATTTAAGTTAGTCAGTCCAGTCACCATGGAAAACAATTTGGAGATTTCTCAAAGATCTAAGAGCTGAACTACCACTTGAACCAGCAATCACATTACTGTGTATATACCTCAAAGACAAAAATAATTTAACGCAAAGGGCACATTCACCTGTATGCTCCTCACAGAATTATTCACAATAGCAAAAACATAGAATCAGCCCAGGTGCCCATCATTGGTGGACTGGATTAAGAAAATGTGGTTCATATACACCATGGAATACGACATAGCCATAAAATGAAACAAAATCATGTCATGCAGCTGAAGGCCTTCATCCTAAGCAAACTAATGTAGGAATAGCAAAACAAATACCATGTGTTCTCCCTTACAAGTGCAAACTAAACATTGGGTACTCATGGACATAAAGATTGGAACAATAGACACTGGGTATTACTAAAGCAGGAGGGAGGGATGGAGACAAAGGCTGAAAACTTACCTATTGGTTATTATGCTCACTACCTGGGTGACAGGTTCAGTCACACCCCAAACCTCAGCATCATGCAGTATACCTTTGTAACAAACCTGCACATGTATTCCCTAATTCTAAAATAAAAGTTGAAAAAAAATGTAAAAAGTAAATAGTTGATGCATGACAGTAACATGTTTATACTACCTACAATGTGATAGGTCTTCAATAGCACTTTGCATATATTAACTAATTTAATTCTTACAACAACTCTGTAATTCTTACAACAACAATGATGCAGGTGCCATTATCATTCCCATTTTCCAGATGAGTAAACTGGGGCAGAAAAGGTTAAGTAACTTCACAGAATCATGCAAACAGCACTTGGAAAAGGTTGGATTGAAACCCTGGGCACTTTGCCTCTAGAGTTCACCTATAGGTCACTACCTGTGTGCCAACCCATAATAGTAACAGCCAACATCACTTGTGGGCTTAGTGTATGCCTGGCCCTTGTTAAATGCTTTGCGTTTGTTGCCTAATTTAATCCTAAAACAGAGAATGTTATTATCCTTATTGACAAATGAGCTAGCTAAAGCTGGAAACTCAAATCCTGATTTCATCCAAGTGTGTGTACTCCAGAGGGTGTGTCCTGCAGACCCTCTTCATTGTCTTCATATGTTTTCGAAAAGTAAAAAGCTTTAAAACTATGAATTTTCTTGAGTTATCTTAAAGGAGAATTGTAAAATTCCAAAGGAAAAAAAAATGCAAGTAAATTCTCCCAAACAACGATAACAATAAGATCTTGCCCTGCAGTTCTGGTAGGAGAATCAAAACAGGTACTACAGACTGTCTCCACCCTCAGGGCTGGGGCTGCTGGCGCTCCTTAATAGAGAGCTTAGGTTTCCCAGCTCTGGGCTCACAGCGGACTTGGAAATTTACCCACCAGATTTGATTGAACTTTAATGACTCTTTTCTGTTTGGATGCTCACGCCCAAAGGCCTGCAAGTCATAGGCGTGTGTCTGTAAATCAAGTGATGAAGAAATAAGAATTGGTGAAGACCAGACTCACCCCAGGAGAGCCTGCGGGGAACCCATCAGCCACTGGGATTGCATAGCTCCCTGAGGTTGGGCACCTCATCATGGAGAGACAGACTGAAGAATTAACTCCTCTGCAGCTGGAGGATGTGAAGCTGAAGGCTTCTACTGCTACATCTTGTCATAAACCTAAGTGTCACATTGGGAGGTAACACTTAGGGTTATGACAGCAGTAGCCTTCTTTCCCCTCTCCTCACCACCATAAAAAGAGGAAAAACAAAACTGTAAAGGAAAATAAAACGCAAAGGAAAACAAGCATTTCTTGATCACCTACCAAAGTCATACATGATTTCATTTAATATCCAGCTGTGGCTGTGTCCAGTTAATCCAACCACAGCAATTCTGCACTTGTGCTGGGACTTGGGCAGAGGAAGGGAACCTAAGACCATGATGGATGGGGAGCCACATGTTTGGAAGAAAAAGAAGGAGCCAGAGAACAAGCAGGAGCCCTGTGGCATCGGGGAACTCATTCTCCTGAGCATTGCCTTGGCTGTGGTCATCACACTATGCCCTAAGTAAAATTTGCCTTGCTTAAAAATAGAGATCAAAATTTTTTAAAGAAAACAAAAATAACCTTTAATCCCACAGCTCAAAATAACTCCAGTTAGTGTAGGGGAAAAATGAAAAGAAATACACATGCATGCTTAGAAAATCCAAAGTGTAGAGAAAGGCAGAAAATGGAAAGTAATCTACCCCCCTTTTTACTTTCAACATTAGTAACAGTTTTTGTTTTTCACAATAAAGACATGCATGTATCAGTATTTATGATTCTCTCTGTATATGTAACACATATTTTATATATTTTTGCACAATATATGCATTGTATTCACACAAAACACATATTTAATGCAAGAGACTATAATATGCCACAATATACCATTCATCTCTGTGTGATATTTCATGCTAATATCACGTAAGCATAAAACTTATAGTGCATTCTTTTCACTGTTTGCGTATTTGCTCATCATATGGATATATCATAAATAACTTTTAGTGAGCCCCCTATTGACGGACACTTTGTTTCCACCGTTATTTGCCTCCTCCCTCCTTCAAAACTACAAACAACACGGCAATAAATAAACTTGTATATCTGTTCTGGAATTGTTTAAAAAATATGCATATATTCCAAAGATACATTCCTACAAGTGATCTTAGCAGTCAAAGGAAGCAAGCATTCATTTCCACTTCTGGTAGATATCACCAAATTGTTGCCAACAAAGGTTATATTAACTTAAATATCCATCAATAGTGCATTAAGCCAATTTTTCCACGCAACTGCCAGCACCAGACACTGTGAAAGTCTTTAATGTTTGCCCAGCTGATAAATTATAAAAATTACTGCTGCTTTTATTAAAATATGAGAGAAATTGTTCATTGTTTTCCATTAGTTACTTATTCACAAACTGCGCATTTTTTTCTGTTGGATGTTACTTTATTTCTTATTGATTTTTATGAACTCTTTATTAATTATAAAATTTAGCCCTTTGTGATGTGCGTAATACATCAGTTTTTTTTTGTCTTTTTACTTTCTGTATATAATTTTGCTTACATATTTATTTATTTATTTATTCTAATAGATAGGGTCAGCCCTGAACTCCTGGGCTCAAGGGATCCTCCTGGGTTAGTCTCCTGAGTAGCGGGGACTACAGGTGGGTGCACCAAGCCTGGCCAGATTTTAAATTTTAAATCACGAAAAATATCACTTGATTATTTTATGATTTCTCAATTATGTATCTGCTTTATAAAGGCTTGTTCACTTTTTGTTTTCTGAAATTTACATAGGTATGTATTGTCATATGTTTGAATCTTCACTCCAACTGTAATATACTTTGTTAAATGGAATAATCTAGCTTATTTGTTCTTGCAAAATCATTTTAAAAAATTTTTTCTCCCAGTGATTTTAAATGTTATTTTATCTTATATTTCATACCCACATATATTTGTGTCTATTTCTGTTCTCTTCATTCTATTTCACTGATTTTTTTTTTACTCCTGAATTTATTTTCTCCAGGTATTTTGTTTATTATAACTGCAAAATGCATTTTAATATTCAGTAAAAGTAGTCTCCTCTCATTTTTCTTCTTGTTCGGATGTTTTCTTTTTCAGAAAAACTTGGTATAATTTTGTTACATTTCAAAAAAATCTTGATAACAACAACAAAAATTTCCCTGGTATTTTAATTACAGTTCCGTTTTGAAATTAATTTTGAGACAATTGGTGTCTTTATAAAATTGAGGCTTTCTATCCCAAGAGGTTAGTGTGTCTTTTGTTGGTATTTAACTATTTTTGAGACTCTTGTGTTGAAAGTTTTTTTATTTAGGACCTGCACATATATTAAATAAATTAACATGTAGATATTATATCTTTGGTTGACATTATTAATGGAATTTTAATTCTATTTATATTATTATATAAATATATTTATGACATAGTATTTATATCTATTATTTCTTAATTTTGTCTAATTGTAATGGTTACCACTTCCAGTACAATATTAAATAATAATTACAATGATAACCTTTCCAAGCTTTAAAGAAAACATTCTACTATCTACCACTAAGCATTATTCTCACTTTTGGTTTGGTACACACACACACACACACACACACACACACACACACACACAAACACACACAAAACATTTGTGTATTCTCATTTTTCTAAGACTTTTTTGTTGTGGTTCTCATAATTAGAAATGAACATTACTTCTGTATTTTATCTTATAAAGAACTTACCTGTATATTCCTACTTTTGAGTGTTTTTCAAAAATAAGGAATAAATATTTACCTGGTCAAGTTCTTCTTCAATACATGTTGAAATTATCAGATTTTGATTGACATAATAATGTGATGTATTACATCAATGATATTCAAATTTGAAACTCTCTCATTCCTTCTAGGGTTGAATCTTAGTGGGCTCAAGCAAATTATTCTTATTTTTGAAACCCTGAATACTTTCCAATCTGCTAATATTGTATTAATTCACATTATATTTATATTTATACTGATATTCATGAATGACATTTACCTGTAATTTGTGTCTGTGCATGTGTATCTAGGTGAGTGTGGGTGGGGGTAAGGTGTATCAGGATGTACATATTTCAACCATTTATTATTCTCACTTTCGCTAGCCTTGAACTCCCTCAGGTGAAAAACTGCACCTGATTCATGCTTGACTCCCTGGCTCAGCACTGAGATGGCACTAAATATTTGTTTGTAGAGTAGAGTTGGTGGTACATAAAATAGTATGTTAGTATGAGTCTATTCCTAAAACCATAGGAGGCACACTTATCCTGAATAATTATTAATTGCATATCTGAAATGAATATTTTAACTGGATGTCGTGTACTTTTATTTGCTTAATCTGGCAATTCTAGTTTTCAGAATGAAGTAAACAATAATGTGGTCAACACTGCACACTAGAATGATGATTAGTGATACCACCAATCACATGGATCTCTCAGAGGGACTCTGACGGGTGCAGCAACAAAGGCTTGCTAGACCTGGGAACCTCTGGGGGTGCCCGTGGAGGAGCTGCTGGTGGGAGTTATAACTGGCATCTCTGGATATGTGTGATAGGACTGTCTCATGACTTGAGTACTCACCTGGCTTTGGGATATTAGTACAATACAAA
Source organism: Alouatta palliata (assembly GCA_004027835.1). Lineage (NCBI taxonomy): Eukaryota > Metazoa > Chordata > Mammalia > Primates > Atelidae > Alouatta > Alouatta palliata. The sequence goes on along the minus strand of PVKV010021244.1, from coordinate 30,253 downwards.
GAAAATAAGAACATGCCGACTTTATAGCAATGACTAATGCAATAAAATAGAAAAACAAGTAAATGGGCATGTTTAGTGAATGAAAGTAGTGATTTTCTTTTTGTTCATTTTGCCTTTGGCGCTTGGCTGAGACAGCCAGACTAAAGCTCCTAGACCTTGTCACGCTCAATGGAAACAATAGCAGGCCAACAAAGACTTAAGTGTAAGTTTATAGACATCAAGTCATCCTTAATTAGGCCTGGAGAAAACCATTTGTTGGGCGAGCCTGGTGGAGGCCTGGCTGGTGGCTGCCCTGCCCTTTTCTAGCCTCAGCCCGGGGAGGTGTCAGACTACAGCTCCGTGCCACCCTGTCCTGCATGGTGATGGACAGAGTGAAGGGGACACATTTGGCTGGTCAATGGGTGAAAATCTTTCATTGGAGGGGATTTCCCAGGCAAGAAAAAAAAATTGGTAACCTCAAGAATAGGAAAGAAGTAACAATGCCAAAGCTTCCTGTTGGCTGGCAACATTTGGAGATGATAAACACTCAATCTCTTTAGCTTTGTTTTATAGACAATGAAAGCTCGTTTCTTAGTCTTTAATAATGTGTCCCCTTGCTACTTCTCAGCATTACCCACCTTGCAGAGCACACTCTGGTCATGATGGATTTCTTTCATTTCCTAGGAGGCACCAACTTCATAGCTCTAGACCTTTGAGCACGCTTCAGCTCTGCTTTGAGGCCTCCCTGGCCATAATTGCCTCCGTAATGATCATTGCTTCAGAGAGACCTGCCCTAGCACCACCTGATGCAGTGGTATGGATGTCTTCCTGCATGCCGACAGAAGACAAGCTGTGCCCCTGTCCAGTGTTTAACACAGCCTTGCATTGTAATTGCTTAGATGTCTGTTTCTCCAACTGCTCTATGACCTTGTTAAAGTAGGAATCTTGTCTTAGTTTTCGTACCCCTGGGTCTCATCCCTGAACAGAGAAGCCTCAATAAATAATAAATTTTAAAAGTTTAATAAGTAATGGCCCAGGCTTTTCCCAAAAGACAAGGAAGGAGTTCTCATGGAATTGGGCACAGCTCTAAACTAAGTGTGTTAGTCTACGGTGGTGAACATTTTATTTCACTGATTTGTGGATTGTGGTCAATTGTGAATATTTAGAATGGGCCCAGCCCTGTACTGGCTGCTATGTGATGTACGAAGACAGTGATGAGGTAATGACTTCCAGCACATTGTCATCCACAGTCCAATAGAGTATATATAAGCATGGAAAACAACTATTAATAGTAAGATAACGTGATTTTAGAAAACTATAAGATAATGCATTTACCCAGACATCAATCTATAAGAAAATACTCAGAGGAATAGCTAGGTGCTTTTAAAGGAAGAATCGTGTATTGAAAAGAACTCCAACTCAGGTTTGAATACAATATCTACTATTCACATGTTGTGTGAATTTGGACAAGTTAAGAAACCTCAGTTGAACTTCAGTTTCTTAATATATAAAATGAGATCATAATAACAGATGAGGCTCAAACGAGACTATGCCTATAAAGCACATAACACTGTGCCTGACGTTTAGTAGTATCTCAACAAATGGCAGTTGATGTCATTATTCTACAGAATATTCAGCCTCGGGATATTTGTGAATGCTCAGTCAGATATTTGATGTCACGTAAACAAGAACAGTAGAATACGAACATTTTCTGGGTTTTTTTCTGGTACTTTATTTTTAACTGTGGGGACACAATGTGGGCTCATCTGCCACACCTTTATGATAGAGGAGGGTAGTTTTTAGTATGCATTCCTGAATCCTGCGAACTGCCTTAGTTCCTAGAGGGCCAAGCCAAGGCACTTTAAATCTGGATAAATGTTACCAACAGCCAAGTTCAAGTTTCCACAAGTTCCGTATGTCTCATACTTGCTCATCCACTGCCCTCTCAGGGAGGTGGGGAGGTGGGGGTCAGAGGATGGCAGGCAGGAAGATCTGGTTTTCTAAGGAAGATACAAACCTGAGAGTTTCCTACCCCTGTGTGCCACCAAGACATAGATTCTCTGCACAAATCTGGATTTTCTTCTTATATTGTATGGGAGAGGCTACTATTCTCTATCCGTCTTTAGGGAAAATCAGAAAGAAGCCCCTCTGGATATCCAGGGTTGCTCAGAATTCACTCACTCAATACTTCAGGGTGTAACTGTTGCATCCTCCCTCCTGAGGGGGGTGTCGTGAGTATCTTCCACTCTTCCTTGCTTACTCATTAACCATTCTGTCTTCTCCAATGGATGTGAGCCCCTTTGGGACACAAGCAGTGTCTGGGTCACCTATATATATTCTCAGCACCTATTGTAGTACCTACCACAGAGGAGGCACAATAAATATCTGAAAAACAAATGAAAAACATGACAAATGAATTAAGCACCAAAGAAATATTTAAATTTTTAAAGCATGGTTTTATTCTCTTTCTGGGAGATCATTTGCATCTGGGAACAGTCAACCTAGAATTGTCCCCATTTCTGTCTGTTATGACACTTTGGACAACACTTGCTTTTATACCAGAACCAGTATCCATAAAGCTTGCATGGGATTCCAAAGGCATTCCCATGCTCATGCCAGAGACAGCTGTGTCTTTGGCCAGGAAGCTGAGGAGGAGCTGAAGGATCTGAGCCACCCAGCTGTCCTGATGCGGTGACTCCCAGAGCCTGGATGTACACATCTGCGTGCACACACTGCTTCTACTGGCTCTGGCTTTGGTCTCCCTGTGGGAGATTCTCCCTGATTTCTCCAATTATATGGACATCTTCACACACATGTATGCATGTACCAGCTGCTCTTTTCAGATGCTTCAGGTCAGAACTGTTTCTCTGCAAAACTGTGATGTTTCCTCAACTTTTCATTTTAGAGTCCTCCTTCTCAACCTAGGTGTTTTATCTTGTCTGTTCCACTGAATGGCAGGACCATCTCTCAGCAATGCAGGGTATCTTCATGGGTCTCATAAATACCCTACTCTGAATAGCTCCCCCTCATGTTCACTTCTGTCTCACTGAAATCAAGGTTAAATTCATCTCATGGGGCAAGATGGTTGAATAGGAACAGCTCTGGTCTGCAGCTCCCAGCGAGATCAATACAGAAGGTGGGGGATTTCTGCATTTCCAACTGAGGTACACAGCTCATCTCATTGGGACTTGTTAGAGAGTGGGTGCAGCCCACAGAGGGTGAGCTGAAGCAGGGTGGGGCATCACCTCACCCAGGAAGCACAGGGGGTAAGGGAACTCCCTCTATTCTGAAAAGGTGACTGATCCAGCCTGCTTGAATGATGCTGAGACTTCTTGAGTACACAAAAGAGTCACTGGGAGGTGATGTCCTAGTTTGTCCAAAGAAAGATTGTGTTCACCAGCTATTTAAAGCCAAAAAACACTGGCTAAAAAAAAAATCTCAAGTTCAACTTCTGGAGAAAATTGTGTTGTATTGTTACGCTTTGGTCAAGGCCATTTACTCTTAGCTCAAATACATAGCTAAGATGTATAAAATATAAAAATTACAAAGATAAAGCGATGCTCAAAAACATGATAGATATTTTCACAAAGCAAAAAAGAACAGAAATACAAAATTCAAAGAAGTTTGAAAGGACGAAGCAGGGACCTACTGAACCTCAGGTCTAGAAGAAGATAAAAGTGAGAAGAAATTTGTATCCTGTGGCTAACAGGCTGGAAACATCCCCCTGCCTCCAGACACACACACAGGTGAAGCAGGAGCGCAGAACTAAGCTCCTTGGTTGGGAGCAGACACTCAGGCACATCATCCCTATCCATAACAGAAAGCTGGAGAAGTTGTCCACATTGACCTGGGGACAGAAACCTATAGTCAAGACTCAAGAGAAGAATTTTTGCTGGCTTATTATTTCTAGGGGAATGAGAACCCCACATCATCAATAAAAAATTACAGTTCTTGTCTAGGGGTTGCCAAAGGGAGAGAGAGAGGTAATTTCAAAGCCAATAGATACTAAGTGATGAGCATGAAGAAAGAAAGAGATAGAGAGCAAGAATGCAAAAAAAAAAAAAAAAATCTTATCCAAATGAGCTTGGAAATTGATGATTGAAAATTAGACTTTTTTACCCCAGATAAAATGAGAATAAGAAAGATATCTGAAAGTGACTTTAAAATATGATTATGTTCGGAGAAAAATTGTAGTTGGTAGTTGTAGACTACCAATTTTACTGCAACAGCTAAAAATCTGGATAGATTGCAAAAATTGTACTTTTAAAGATACTAGAGTGCTGTGGAAATGAAGAGAACTAAATGAACTAAAATTTCAGAGACGAAAAAGTCTTTCTGATGAGAGTAGTCTGTTATTGGCTGTCTCTTTCCTCTGGGTGCATTTGCCAATTTTGTATTTGGTTGAGGACCAGATTTACCAAACACAAAGGGATTTGTCAGAGAAAAGAGAAATGAGAAAAGCTTTTGGAAGTTGTGCAGGGCTGGCATGACAATTTAGAAAGCTTGGGAGTCATTAATGCACAGCTGGCTTTCCCTATGGTTCATTTTCTAAATTCTAAGGCTGTACAAAAGGTTATGGGATTTTGACGAAGTGGGATGGATGAAATCTCTTGATCTCACAGTATTTAGGAGAAATGTTCCTGCTGGAGGAGTGTGGCCCACCTCAACCATATGTCTATTCTCCTCTCCAAAATATTTTCCAAATTTGGAAGGGACAAAACTTCAAAATTTGAAGGTTGAGACTGAATTTTTCCCAATGTTTTAAGATTGAAAAGATAGAAACCAGCAACCTGTCAATCAAAAGTTCAAGAGAGAGACATCCAAGAAATGGAAAGGAAACAGAGGTGAATGAAATAAATCTTAGCAAAACAGCCTTAACCTAGCTTAAGCTGTGATTAGATCAAGGTGGTCAGCCTTTTGCTAATATGTCTAACATAAGGGAGAAGGAGCTTTTGCTTGTGAAAGATATTCTCTGGAGCCTCTACAATCTGTTTTAATAAAATGTCTGGCATGTAACTAAATAATTACTGGATATATGAATCTACACAAATGAACAAAATGAACATTCTAGTACTACAAAATACAATATCTAAAGTTAAGAATTTCAGAAAGAAATTTGAAGATAAGTGAGTAGAAATATTCCATCTGAAGCTCAAATAGAAAAATGAATGGAGAATCAAAGTCAAGCATAAGAGGCATATAGGAAATAATGTAAAGGACTGAAGTAGCTGCAACTAGAGTCTCACAAGAGAGGAGAGAGAGAGGAAGGACAGGCACTATTTTTAGACAAAAATTTGCAAAGCTTATGAGAAATATTAGTCTATGGATTCAGAAACCTTAAGCAATGTAGACACAGAGAAAACCACACTTCAGGTTATCATAGCAAAGCAGCTGGAAAACACAGGCAGAGAGAAAAATATCAAAGCATGAAGAAGGGGTGGAAAAGGGTATGTTACCTTCAAATGATCAGCAATAAGGTTGGAGGGTAACTTTCCAATCAAAACTATGAAAGTCAAAAAAATAGTAAAATAACATATTTAAGATGCTAAAAAGAAATGTTCCAACCTAAAATTTTCTTCTCACCAAAAACATTTTTTTACAGATTTGAGCTGAGAAAGAACCTACTAGAGATCTTAGAAATGAAGTATAGACATTCAAAGACAATGCTTAGTAGAAAAGACTGCAAAACAAACTATAGATTGGACACAAAGAACAAACTGTAATGTAAGATAGTTCTGAGGACTTAACCCAGACTCAGCACAGAAAGATAAAGATATTCAAGATTGTAAAATGAGGCTAAAGCTATGCCTATAGGGAAATGGATAGCCTTAAATATATTCATTGAAAAATGATGTTTCACATGTTCTCACTCATAAGTGGGTGTTGAATAATGAGAACACGTGGACACAGGGAGGAAAATATCACACACCAGGGACTATTGGGGGGTGAGGGTGGGGGGATTGAGGAGGGATAACATTAGGAGAAATACCTAATGTAGGTGAACGAGGGATAGATGCAGCAAACCTCCACGGCATGTGTATATCTATGTAATAATCCTGCATGATCTGCACATGCATCCCAGAACTTAAAGTGTAATTTTAAAAAATGATGTTTCAGTTCAAGAAATTAGAAAAGCAATAACAACCTAAAGAGAATGAAGGGAGTAATAGTTACATCAGCAGAAACTAATGGACTAAAAAGCAGACAGTAATAAATACACCAAACAAATCAGCAAAACTAAAAGTTAGTTCCTTAAAGACAAACTTTAGTGAGCCCAGTTAAGCAAATAATAGAAAATACAAAGAGAGAATATTAGGGATTACAAATAAGGCAAAGCTACAGACACAATAGACGTGTTCTGTGTGTGTGTGTGTGTGTGTGTGTGTGTGTGTGTTTTTCTATATATTCTCTTTCAATGTATATATTCATGTATGCATATATATTTGTATATATTCGTTTATATTTATATATGATTATACATTTATTTTTATATAATTTATATGAATATCTTTTTTTAAGTAAATTTTACAAGTTAGAATCATCAACTGTCAGGAAAACATAAACCGCCAAAATGGACTAAATAGATAATTAAAAACCTAAGTAATTCATAATAATAATTAATTATTACAATATTATTACAGTAATTATGTGGTAATTACTTTTATATATGTTAAATATAGTATAAAGTAAATACATCTTTCAGAAGTCAATTATTAAAGTAATTGACTCTTAATAATGTGCCTAACCCCTAAAAATATTAATAAATATTTTTAGGTGACATTTTACAAACCTTCAAGGAATAAATAAGTTCTATATTATATAAGGTGTTTCAGAAAATCTAAAAAGCAGGAAAGTGCCCCAACACATTTTGTGAGGCAAAAACTCAAAGTTGACATCAAAACTGGATAAATGTAGGCAAGAAAATAATGTTGTTCAATCTCACTTATGAAAATTCATACAAAAAATTCTAGATAAAATGTAATATATCAAATCCACAATTTTAAGAACAAAAATGTTTCAAGACTAATAAGGCTTATCTAAAAAATTCAGCAATATTTAGACATCAGTATGTATACATATATATATACATATTTATTTATTTTTCTTAACAGAAGAGGAAAAAATATGATACTTCTTCAGATGCAAAGAAAAAGCAGTTGTAAACCTCAACATTCATTTCTGATTAAAAATATGTAAGAGATCTAGGAATCCCTTTAACTTGATAGACTTCATCTATCTCAAGAAAGACAGGAAGGAAGAAAAAAGGGACAGAAGTAAGGAGGGAGAGAGGGAGAGAGGGAGGGAGGGAGGAAGGGGGGAGGTAAGGAGGAAGAAAATGAAAAGGATGAAATGGAAGGGAAAAAGGAAAAGTTCTTAGAAAACAGTAACATTTCCTTTAAATCAGGAACAACGCAAGGAGGCCTACCATCATCGCGTATTATATAAGAATTGCCGATGGAGAAAAAAGATAAGAAAAATAATAATTGCTGTAACATTTCACTTTTTGATTTATTGACATATAGATGATGTATAATAAACTACACATATTTAAAATGTATAGTTTAATAAGTTTTGACTACATGTATATAGTCAAACCATCTATGAAACCATCATTACAATAAAAATGATGAATATGTTCATCAGTCCCCAAATTCTTCATCACTCCCAAATTTCTTCATATTCCTTTGTAATCTCTCTCTCATGCCTTTCCTGAGCCCAACCCCCAGCCCTAGGTAACGACTGATGTACTTTTTGCCACTGTTTATTGGGCTGCATCTTCTAGAATTCTATAGAAATGGGATCATGCCGCATATACTCTTTTTGCTGGCTCCTTTAACTCAGCATAATGATTTTGAGATTCATCCATGATTTTGCAGTTATCAACAGTTCATTCTTTTTTATTGCTGAGTTAGGATCCATCATATGGATACATCATAATTTGTTTATTTATTAACCTGTTGATAGACATTTGGATTGTTTCTAGTTTGGGACTATTACAGAAAAAGCTGCTACAATCTATGTGTTAAACACAATACCAATCAAAATCCCAGGACATTTATTCTTTTCAAAAATAGACAAGTTGATTCTAAACTTTATATGAAAATGCAAATGACCTAAAATAGCCAAAACAATGTTTAAAAGAATAGTTAATAAACTGGTTTTAAGATTTATTTTGAAGCTACTATAATCAAGACAGTGTGGTCTTGACAAAAAGATAGGCCTATTGATCAATAGAATTTCAAGTCCAGAAGTAGACTTCATATTTATGGCCAACTGATCTTTGATAATGGTGCCATGACAATTTAATGGAAGAAAGGACAGTCTTTTCTGCAAGTGGTGCTGGAACGATTGGATAGACAAGTTCAAAAACTTCTAAAACTTTGAGAAGAAAACATAGGAATACATTTTAGTGACCTTTGGTTTGGCAAAGATCTCTTCAAGACAGCACACATGCAAAATGAACTATAAAAGAGAAAAATCAATACACAGAACTTGATAAAATTAAAATTTTCTTCTTGTCAAGGATACAGTTAAGAAAATGAAAAGACAAGCCACAAACTGGGAGAAAATATTTGCTAAATATCTGCCTAAAGAGGACTTTAATTCTGAATACATAAAATACTTTTACAAGTTAATTATAAGAAGACAGATAACTTAGTTACGAAGACTCTGGAAAAGATGTGAACACTTTATTAGAAAACTTGGCTAGATGACAATTAAGTACATATGAAGTACAAAACTTCATAAAGCATTAAGTTAGTCTATAAATTCAGTATAATTCCATTCAAATGACAAAATAATGCAAATGAAAACACAACAAAAGCGTCTACATACTAACTAGAATGTCTGACGTTAAAAAGGCTGACCGTATCAAGTGTTGGCAAGGAGGTGGCACAACTGGAAATTATACACCTGGCTAATTAGACTTGAAAATCATAAAACCCCTTTAGAAAACAGACTGGCAGTTTCTTAAGTTAAACATACGCTTACCACATGATCAAACCATTTGACTCTTCATCCTAGCTTTATCCATGCAAAGATTGGTACATAAATCATCATCATAATAGCTTTATTTGCAATAGCCAAACACTAAGAATTTGAGAATAATAAAATGGTTTTTATATTTATACTATAAGTATCAAATTTGAAAATCCAAGCAAAATTTTGAAGCAATAAGAGAGTTCATAATGATTTCTAGACTGACATTAAAAAATAGTATGCCTATACACCAAAAAAACGCAATTAGGAAATACTATAGAAAAAATGGTATTCTAAAAGTTTACAAATTTTAAGTTTTTTAGGAGTAATTTAACAGAAAATATTTTCAATAAATTTGATGGAGAAAAATGATAAAACATTAAGAGAATAAAAGATAATCTGAACAAATAAAAATATAGACTATATGAAATAATTTGAAAAAGATGGCAATTCTACTTAAATTAGTCTATAAATTCAACATAGTTCCATTCAAATAACAAAGAATTATCATGGAGTTTTAAAAATATGCTAAAACTCATACAGAGGAATAATGGGCCAACAGTAGCCAAGTAAATGCAAGAACAACAGGGAAGATTGGCTTTTTCGGATATTAAAACCAATTATAAAACTATGGTAATTAAAAAAATTTGGCATTGGCTTAGAGATACACAAATAGGTCAGTGGAGCACAGTAGAAATCTTACAACAATGCATAGAAAAAACTTTGTAACTGACAAGAATGGCATAGCAAATAAAAAGGGAAAGGAAGTACTATTTAATCAGTGGTTTGGGACAACTGGGGAAAAATTAATTGCAATTTCTAGCTCTTCATATGCCAGAAAAAATACTTGCTATTCATATAACTAATAAACACAGGTGGTTGGTATACAGAATATACAAGAAATCTTACAAATTATTAGTAAAAAAATCACCTAATAGAAAAAGAGACCAAAATATGAATAGTCATTTCACCTATAAGAAAGTCTGATTGAAAAATATATGTGGGAAATAATATTCAATTTCATTAATAATTATGAAAATGAAATGTTAAGCAATTTCATGTGCATCAGAAAATTCTAAAAGTTTTGGTATACCTGGTTTCCAAGTATGTGGGGACTTGGGAACTCTCATATACTGCTACTGGGAAGGTAAATTGGTATAAGCTTTTTGGGAGTAATTTGGCAACATCAAGTCAAGCTGAAGAAGCTAACAGTCTATGACCCAGGATATGAGTCACAGACTGGGAAAATAGCATGAATTTCAGATCTTGTAGTGGGGTTCAGAATGGCATGTGGCTAGCTTTGTACTTTGATCTCTTTCCAAAAGCATTTCCTAAAAAGGAAAGAAAGAAAACAAAAGGAAATTTTAAAAAAGGAAAAGAATGATAAGAAAAAGTTTGTTCCTTCACTTAAAAGTACTGTAATCTATTGTTTTTCAAACTCTGGTCTCATTAGCCTATGTCAAAAATCAATTTTGTAAGTTACAACTAACATTTTTAAAAAATATTATTTGTAAATATATGGTTTTTCTACTATACTTTTTACCTTTTATCATACTTAGCAAGAGTATTATTTTACGAAATTTTGGTTTCAGGCATATGTGTGTGCATGTATATGCACATGTGTATGTGTGTATACTGATTTGCAATGTAAAATATATTTGTTTCTGTGAGTTGCAAACAAGGAAGTTTGGAATACTTTGCTATGAGCTCCCACTGTAAGTCATTTGCTTATGGCAAGAATGGTGCCTGCCGGCAAATTGTCTTTCTTTTCTAAGTCATGGACTCATATGGAGAAGGAACCTCACCACTGGGTTGCACATCTGCACTGTGCTCTCAGACACTGAGCTAAGCAAACAATGATGAACAAGAATACTGATCCAGTAAGGTAGTGTGGTCACCAGAGTGCAGTCCCACAGTGCTGAGAGAGTGAGCAGGCAGGTGTCCAACTGACACCCATGTGGAAAAGACACTATTTGGAAGATAATGAACTCTGAACCTATCTGCATTGAGGAAATTAGTACGAATAATTTACTCCTTGATGTTATCGGTCCACCATGTTCTTACAGCAAAGAGAGGGAACAAATCCTAAGAACACTAAGATTTTCCAATTGTATAGCATTTCCATAAAGATAAAAGTAAACACTAGCTGGTGATAATTTCTTGCCCTGAGAATATTGCATCTATTTCTGTCTGTGACATCTAAAAGAGGTGGGATAGAAGTGAGAGGTATTATGATAAGCAGTGGGCTCAGGATACTGTTATACAAAGTCTAATTAAAGGGCATAGACCTCTTTACTCCTAGAGGAAGGGCTAAGGAGGGATTAAATGGGCATTTATAAAACCTAAAAGGGCTTGGCCATTCATTCCCTGAGTTCTAGAGTTATGGTGCTTACTATCAGCATTGCAGGAAAAATAGAGACCTACATTATCAACATGGCCTAAATGAATGGGAGCTTATCTAAAAGTTGATACAGAAAATTTACTATTTCAAAATGGGTCTGGATAAGTCATGAGTGATAAATCTACCCCTGATTAATAAAGAAAACCAGAGCCATTTAAGACATATCCCTAAACTGACTGGAGGAGAGAGATATATTTTTCCTTGGTGACCTTCATTAGGAAAAAAAAAAATCCTGGCTGGAAGAACATGAAACTAACTTCACAAGACATTTCTAAGGCCCTGATTCTGACAAGAGATACACTTAGACCAATGACATCAAGCCACTAACCAGTCAAAACCCGACTTCTTCTCTGCAAGTGGAAGAATGGCTATCTCATCTGTATTCAGCCCGACTCCAGGCATACTGAGAGCTCTTTTCACTGCTCTCCTTTGGTTTTTCCAACAAATTCCCAAAGGCCTACCAAGACCAGATGTGAAAAGAGGTGAAACACAGATGCAAACATAAATTCTTCTCTCTGTGACAGTGATTGCTCAGCCATGCATGCCACCACCCATGTGAAGTGTATGGTTCACTCAGAAAAATCAAGTGCACATGGAACTAACATTGTTCAGGTCTCCAGAGATGGAGCTGGGATCACAGGTAATGTGCACCTGTGTGACTACTGGGATGACCACTCAGGTGGTATGGCTCAAGGAATGAAATTCTTTCCCTTGTGTGACTCTATGGAAATTAATTTTTCCTTATGGCCATAGTATGAATCAAAGGTCACAAGAGAAGTTAAGGGTTATATTGAGATGAAAGTCAAGGAAGGCAATAACATCAGCCTGGAGTTAAGGGGGCATGAGATTGTGTACCAACTCCATTATTGCTGCATGGCTTGAGGGCAACCAGCTGACCTTAGACCTCACTTTCTGTTGCTGCTAAAAGATAGAATAGGAATGTTCTGACCACCTTGTGATTCTATAATTCAGCCTGTGCCTAACATCAGAAAAACTCTGCAAGATGCTGGAGTGCAAAAGTCAGTGTGTGTACAACCAATCTAGTTAAATAATTCCCAGACAAAAGATGTGCTACTCTGAAAAAATTGATTGGCTAAATCTAGTGGGGCAGTCAGTGCTCCTGTCTCATGGTATTACTCTTGTTACCTTGCTTACTTTTCCTGATCTTCATCTTTAGTTCCCAATCCCTATATAATTAGCTGCTTCTCAACACGTCTCCCTACATCTCCCAGTGACCTCCCAGGAAGCAATTCTGACTGTCCAAAGACCATGTCTCTTGGAACACAGAGTGATTCTGATGCTACTTTCTGCCCTATCTCCCTCTTTGCCCCTGCCTTGTCTCATTTTGAGTTAAGAGCTAAAACTTGGGAGACAGCCAACCAACGCAAGGACTTGAGAAGAAACCCAGGCCTTCACATCCCATCTCAGTAGCAAAAAGATTAATCTTTGCTTTTTAACAGGGTAAACTAGATTAGCTGTCAAATAACTTTTCCCCAGATTCTAACTATATGACAAGAGAAAAACTAAATTGCTTTCAGGATTTAGTATCAGAAAAATTGGGTTCTTACTTCTCAAAATGAGATGGTTAGAATCAGTGCTAAGATTAACACACCCTTTTTTCTCTGTGATTAGTGTGAATGTCACCATCAGTCAGTCAACAATAGAATAATTACACAATGAAGCCTTGATGATGACGGCGTTTATTGAACAGTTACCATGTATTCTTTAAGCACATTACATGTACTAACACACTTAACCTCTCTCCAGCCCCCACAAAATAGCTATTGTTGTTATTCTCCTCACTTCACAAATGAGTAAAATTAGGGGCACAGAGAGGTTAAGTAACTTGTTTAAGATTCCACAGCTAGTCTGACTCGAGGAAGGTTCTATGCCTTTGGTACATTTATTTCCTGCTGTAATGTACCTATTCATCAAATATTTATTAAGTTCTCACTATGTGCAAGGCACTTGCCTAGGCTAATGGGTTACTGCCCTTATAAAGCATTTTGTCTGGTGAGAGAGACAGAAATTAAACAAATGATTACACAAAGCATTTGAATTATAATTGTTATTGGTGCTATGAAGAAGAAGCTGAGTGCTTCCTGAAAAAAAAACTGTAACAAGGAGAACGGAGCCCTGCCAGGGAGTCAGGGAATGTTCCCTAAGAAAGTGTCAATGAAGTTGAGCGTTGAAGGGTGAGAAGGAGAAAAGGAAACATGTGCCATGTCAAAGGAGCAGCATGTGCAAATGTCCTGAGTCAGGGACTAGCTCAGTACTGGGGAAAGCAGAAGGGCAGGATGATGGAGTCAACAAGAAGGGAATGAGAGAAGAGCAGGGCAGGAGCACGGTGGTGCAGGTCTTTGTGAGTCAAAATAAAGCTTTGGACCTTTATCCCCAGAGCTATTGGCGGTCCCACTGTTTGTCTCCTTTTGCTCCAAATCCATCCTCCACCCTTTCCAAGTGTGCTCTGGGCCCTCGGGGGCTGACCTGGATAGTCTATATCCACAAGCTCCCCTACCTTCTGGCTTCTAATTGGGTTCCACCAACAGGAGGAACATACAGACAGATGGTCAGAGGACAGGTAAACACGGAGGTCAAGCTATCTGCTCCCCAGGCTCCCTCTTTGTGGGTTGTGGCTGCAAAAATTCCTCTACGTAAGACCATAAACTTTGTTAAGTCGTGCGATCCTTTAGTTATTGCAGTGTTCCTCAACCTTTTTTTTTTTTTCTTCATTAATTGCTCTCCCACCCCTGGAACTTTGTAATGCATTTTGTGTTCCTAATGGGTCTCCAATGAAATTAGTTTTATGTAGTCTATGTATACCTGTGCTCTGTACATAACAAAGAACATTTTTTAGCAATGCTCCCAACCAATTTCTGCCCCCTTGAAGGGTGATATTACTCCTGTTGAGAATGCCTGAGTTACAGCTGCTCCCTCACCTTGACCCTCAATCAAGGGGCGGCCCTGGGGGTGCAACTTCATTCTTTGTTGGTTTTCCTCACCCCTGCCCATACTTTTAAATGTTTACTGTCTGAGTGAACCATCTCCTTTCAACCATATTGCTGACTGGTACAGTAGCCATTAGAATGCTTGAAGAAGGAGATTTGTCTTTTACTCCAACTGGCATTTTAAAATTGTGTTGAGGCCAGGTGCAGTGGTTCATACCTGTAATCCTAGCACTTTGGGAGGCCGAGGTAGGAGGATCACTTGAGGTCAGGAGTTTGAGATCGACCTGGGCAACATAGCTAGACCCCATCTCCACAAAAAGTACTTTTAAAAAATTAGCTAAGCGTGTTGGTGGACACCTGTGGTCCCAGCTACTCGAAAAGCTGAGGTGGGAGGATTGCTTGAGCCCAGGAGGTTGAGGCTGCAGTGAGCCTTGATTGTGCCAGTGTGCTCTAGCCCAGGCTGGGTGACAGAGACCACATCTGAAAAAAAAGAAAAAAAAATAGACAAAACATTAAAGTGGGAGTGGGTGAGGGCAGACCAATTCCAAGGTCATTGACAGTGCCAATTGCAGAGAATGGTGTTCAACATACTAGAGGACATTTTTCAAATTTAATCCAAATGATTATTGTCACTACATTAAACTCAAGTCCCTGTGTCAGTCCCACCAGTAATGATCTCTTAAAGGAAAACATAGTGTCAGAGGGCCCTTCAATTCATATTATTATCTAAACGTTTGTAAAACTTATAAGGAAGCTGAGGAAGGGAGCAGATGAAGTTTCCTCAGCATTTTAGAGTGATACTTAAGGAAGCAAAGGCATAAGCTTAATTCTGTCTATATGCAGGGTCACAGACCAAATGTGTTCTCAAGCACTTCAAGGTTCAAAGTAAGTCACAGCAGGAGCCACCATTAACTGAATGCCCCAAGTACTCTACAAGGCTCTTTAAATATATTGTCTGATTAATTACTCCAATAAGGCCAAGAAGGGTGGCCCATCCCTGCAATTCTAGTGCTTTGGGAGGTCAAGGTAGAGGGTCACTCAAGTCCAGAAGTTCAAGATCAGCCTGGGCAACATAGTGAGATCCCATATCTACTAAAAAAATTTTAAATTAAATTAAAAAAAATTTTTTGATCACCCCAACAGCATGCAGGATTTGAAATTATTTCCCCATTTCAGAGATGAGTAAACCAAGGTTCAAAGAAATGAAGCAACATTCCTAACATCAAACAATAGTATATAGATGGTACTTTCTATCATTTAAAAGTCAAACTTACTTTAGCTACTTAACAATACTAAACTCAACATGATCCTGTCTATAGAAAAAGCATAGTTGGCAAATAAGTTTCATTCCTCATTTCAACTCCCTTTTGGATTGGGAATGACTGCCTATAAAACTGTAATGAGAAGAATTCTGAGACTGAACTAGGCAAAGTGGGAAATATTGCTATAATTGGTTAGTGATGTCTGTCACAGACAAGAGAGCGGGAAATGGGGGCATACATGCCACTTCTTATAGTCTTCTGTTACCCAAGGAGATTTAAAAATCAATAGCTCTTACCTCATGCTCAGATCCCGCCAGGCTCCAGCTTGCACTGACTGTTCTCACGGTGTTAAGTCTACCTAGAAGTGTGATACTATATTCTCAAACAAGATTTATGTCTATTACTCCACAACTTAGGCCAATAATCCTGTAAAACTGATATGTGGGAAAAGTCCTCTTTCATTACCTGTCATACACTCAGCATGCTGACATTTCCAAGGCTCAAGGATCTATTTTCACATCATATCACTCAGCCAAGGAGATATGAACTGCATTCTCTGGCATCTTCCCTGATGCCCTCCCTCAGATGGGTTCTATGGTCTCTCATGGAACACAGACTAGAAAGAGAAGTACTTAAAAGCAACTGTTACCCCAGGCAAGCAGCCTAGGATTCCAGTGGGTAGTGGTGTTTTTATCTGGCAGGGGAACATGAAACAACATAAAACAGCAAAACCCTAGCTCCTCCAGTGGAGGAAGACAGTTGAGAATGGAAATCCCAAACATTTAGTCATAGCTAAATATGAACAGATCTAGTAAATCATGAAATATTCTCTGATATACAATTTATCCATTTATTAATTCATCTAAGACACGAAGAAGACAGTGTAATAAGAACAGAGTGTCCTTCCTAGGTTGCAATTAGGGCAATAATAAGTCTCTGCAAACAGAATAGAAGCAAGAGAAAATACAAGTGCAATGACAAGACCATATGACATCCTGGCCAGCTGAGTGACAGCAATCACAGTCAGTGGGATATGTTCACAGTCAGTGGGATATGTTCACAGGCAGAAGGAATTCTGCAGGCCTGTGGATCACAGGAGAGAACAGTCATAGAGAGAACAGGTCTGCTATGCGCTCTGGAAGTGCACAGACATTGAGTTTGTTCTGCTAAGACAACTTTACTACAGAATGTCTCTCAAATCTCCAAATCCGTCATGGATGAGCCAAACTCACAGTGGTCGACCAATGCCTGAAACATCAATGTTCAGCGTAAATTCACAATAAAATGAAGATAGCAAAGTACATACTTTGGAGGCAGCTATAGATGGTGAAAGGAATTAATACAGTGCCAAAGTGCATGGTAAGCACTCAAGAAACACTAACTTTTATTGGCAGTGTTACTATTATAATTCCTGGTATTATATATATGGCAGACAATAATCACAATTATGATTATACAGCTCCTGATGACATTCACAAATATTGGAGCAGCTACTGCATCTGGATCTCCAGGGACTAACATTGTCCATATTCAGTCGTATTTTCTTGTTTATTCCACACCACAGCTCTCTGCAGATCGCTATTCCTCTCCCCAGTTTACAGATGAGAAAAGTGAAGCTAAAAGACCTTAAGTGGACTCAAGTCTGGCTATCTTAATTATCGCCTTACACAAAAATCAAAGCACAGCTAAGGTATGCACTCCCAGCCCAGACCGGTGAGAGGGAAGGGAGGGAGAATTTCTCCACACTGTTTAAGTATTCAGAATAGCCCAAGTACAATTTAAAGTTCTAAACTCTCCATCTTGGTTTTTAGGTTTCTTTGGTTTCTTCCGGCCTCTCTCAATATTACGTGGTGATCAAGAGTGTTGGAGCAGGCTAGGTGTGGTTGCTCAGGCCTGTAGTCCCAGTGCTTTGGGAGGCCAGGAGTTCAAACCAGTCCTGGCAACACAGTGGGACCCAGTCTACGCAAACAAAAATTAAAACTAGCCAGGTGTGGTGGTGTACCCTTGCAGTCCCAGCTATTCCAGAGGCTGAGGTGGGAGGCTCACTTAAGCCCAGGAGGTCACGGCTGCAGTGAGCTATGATGGTGCCACTGCACTCCAGCCTGGGTGACAAGGCAAGATCCTATCTCAAAAAAAAAAAAAAAAAAAAAAAAAAAAAGAATTTAGAACTAAGCCTAGCTCAGGGCAACTACTTTCCTCATTGGGTCGCTGCACACATCTGCCTCAGAGGCCCTTTCTGATCTCTCCTGGTTTCTTCACTATCTCTCAGCTCGCCCTCCAGCTCAGGAGTCCTGCATCGCCCCACCTTACAGGTGACTGACCTCTGGCAGCAGCTGTAGGCTTGCCTATTGTTGACCTTTGTCCTTCCCTGTTCCCAATCCCACCACGACTACTTTCTTTTCCCTCAGTGAGGCTGGAATGCCTGGATCAACCACCACAATAAACACACATGACTCCCTGAAGCTCCCCTTCGCATTCCTTACCTCACTTCCTTTCTTTTCTGGGAATTTTGAGTCAGGGGCTATTCTTGTACTGCACCCTGTCCCTCAGACCTCACCCCTCTCCCATCACCCCAGTTCAATGGGTTTCCTGTCCTCTGAGATGAGTTGTGTCCCACCCTCTGCTCAAACTTCTTTCTTTCTGCCTTTGTCCCTCCAAGGTGTGGACACAAGGGAGGCAGATGTGTGGGCAGTCAAACCACTTGGTAGGGACACACTATGGGAGTCACAACTTTATACCTTTACGTAGCTGTGTGCACCAGGGCTCTGAGTGAGGTACCTCAGGGCAGAGAATCATGCAGGCGCAGGGTCGGGTCATGTCTTCATTTAAAACTTTAATCGTATATTCCACGTGAATTATGTTGCATCAATTAGGAAGTTTTAAAAATTTACATTAAAGTATGATCTATTTAGATTACTAAGTTTTGGGACACTTGTGCAAGTGTCTTGTTTGCCTCACCTAGTTCAGCTCTCTGAACACAAACATATGATTCACATCTCTCCCGTTCAGTTTTCCCATCTGTGAAATGGGCATCATACACCCTCTGACGCCTACTCTGAATGTTAAATGATGGGACGTATCTGAAGAGCTTAGTACACTGCACTTCACAAATGCTGTGGTGATTATTGCCCCCCAAAGTGGAACCAGTGCTTCGGCCATCCGTGCTTAGCCTCATTTTCATCTTTCCAGACCCTCTTTGCAGTCTTCTCTCTCCCTCCTCCAACCACACCTCAAGCGTACCTCACCCCAAGAATCGCCCCAGTGACCTAGCAACATGTCAACAGAACCAAAAGCTCTGCAAATAAAATTTCTAATATTTTTTAGCATCAATGAAATTGTCATGCAAATGATGCATATTGCAGACCTGCAAAATCAAACCAAAGAAAAGATGCTACAACTTTAAACATTGCACTTTAAAAAAAAAAAATCTGTCTTTGGAAAACATAAACACCAACATTAAAGTTACTTCTTTGAAAATCTACCAAAACTAAAGAGGTAATAGCATTGGCTGACAAGGGGTGGTCCTAACAGAACAATGAAAGAGAACCTTGCAGTCTGAAGAAGGAGGTGGAAGGCAGAGAGCTGCCAGAAGAGGGGAAAGTGAACACTAGAATATCTGTTATCTTGGGAGGAATAAAGATGATTGTGACTATCAGTTTTCAATGTAACCATCCTCCAAAATTGAAGTGAGTCCATCATGGGAAGACCTTTCACTGTCAGTCAGCAGAGATATTTTTAAACGAGGTCCACACATTAGATTTGTCCCTAGCCCTCAGTTTGACATCCATTGTATCCAATTGCAGTCATGTTTTACTTAATGACAGTGATATGTTCTGAGAAATGCATCATGAAACACTTTTGTTCTTGTGTGAACATCATACAGTGCACTCGCACAAAACTAGATTGTGTAGCCTACTATACACCTAGGCTGTACAGCATAGCCTATGGCTCTTAGGTTGCACACCTGTGCAGCATGTTACTGTGCTGAATAATTAAGTATTTGTAACACAATGGCTCATATTTGTATATCTAAACATATTTCTGTGTGAAAGGTACAATAAAAATACCATGGGCCACCTTGTAGATGCAGTCTAGCACTGGCTGAAATGTCATTACAGTAAGCATGACTGCACTTCCCCTACGTGAAAGGAAGTTGAATCCACATGATTCTGATTCATTTACACCTAACACATCACAACGTTATACTGAGATAGCTTTTGGGGAGTCAGAAGAATTCCAATCCTTCTTTCATTTTCTCATGCAGCTTCCTCAATTCCCACCTTCCTCATTTTGTGGACCTGGACTCTTCCTTTGGCCAGCCATAAATCATCTTCACCTCAAAGGCTGCAGTTGAATTCTCCACTTCCAGCCCAGGATATTTCTTTGGATTTGCAATTTGGCAAACACAGGTTCTTTCATCCCTATAAAATGGAAATCCAAACATGTCTTTTGCAGAAATCCCCTACCTATCGACCCCCTCCTGCTACCCCCTGCCCAGCCACAGCCATCACACTGATATGAAATAAAACAGATGTGCTCAGAAATGCACCATGCTCACTCGCCCTTACCCGCCCCCCCACCCCCAGCACCCATCGCCAGCCAGTGACTCCCACAATGCAAGTCAGTAGATGCTGTCGCGCAGGGTTCCTTCACTGTTGGTTCCTGCTGGAGATCTACTGGGCTGTACAATACCTTGCTTGTACTGCAAGGTCAAATGACAGCTGCCAACAGGTTAAAAAAATTCAGCCCCAAAGCTCTTAGAGTAAGTGCAATAGGTAGGTCAAGGGTAGAGCAATGCAGGAAAACATTAAAATGGAAAATTTAATGGCTGCGATTTGTGGCAGTCAGAGCTCATCTACGCAGCAAATGTCTTATTTAAAGCTAGTTGAGAGAGAGAGAGAGAGAGAGAGAGTGTGTGTTTTAGTTATTTTTAAATCCTGTTCCCAAAGATCCATTAACATATCATGCAGATACCCTTCTAAGAATAAGTTATCAGTTTCATGGTCTAACCATTAAACTGAGAAAAACAAGTCGTTTGTAAACCCAATACAATTCCTAAGTTCCCGGTTATGAAGTAATCCCTGATATCCAGGCCGAAGCTCCTGGGACAGCTCAGCGTAACCACGTTTTGGTGATCTGGTGATGAAAGATATATTATTGAAATCCAGGAAACCTTGGGAAAAAAATGTAGAGCAAAACTATCTAAATTGAAATGAAATGCAGATCGCTTGGCTGCCAGCAGAAGTTTCTTCCTTCCTTCCTTTCTTTTTTCCTCCCAAAAAGTCAGCCTAAATGTCTCAAGGCTTAAGGCATGCAATTAAAAGATTTATATGCAGCACTAGACGTAACACAATTGCATGGTTTCAGGGTCTGTGGCGTTTTGGAGATGGATTAGAGGGGCTTATGGAGGACAGGGACTGACACGTGACCCATCTCCTCTGCCCTCCCAGACCTGCGGCTCTGCCGGTGCCACTTTCAGGACTCATTTTCCCAAGCTGTCTAAGTCTGCTCAGCTCTCCCATATGACTAGAGTTACTAGAATGTTCACCACGTATGGTGGTTGGCCCAAGCTACCTTGTCCCGAGTGGCATATTTTATTAAATGACACCATTTGAGGACTGTTGGGGGAAAGAAACCCTATGGGAAAGTCAGATAGCTTAAGAAGAGAAAAGACAGCCTGTCTGGCCCAGTTGATACAGTTATTGTAGGATTTCACACTTTTAGCTCAACTCCCAAGTCCTCTGCAAGCCAGACTTAACAATCGCAGACTGACTGTCCCTATTCCAACTCTAACAGGAAGGTCTCCAGATTCAGGAGCGACTTCTCTCACAATCGCAGAACTTTTGCATGTAAAAGGGACATAGACTTGTCTGTAACAGTTACCAGAGAAGACAATATTATTCATTAAGGTTACCAACCAGCAATGAGATCAGTGGTTTCTCTCCCAACTGCTTCCCCTTTCTCACCTACCAGAATTAGAATTTCAAATATCTTAGCTCTTTCTCCCTGGGCATTCTTTCCTTCAATGCCACCTCCATTATCAACAGTTCCCCAGATTTTAGTAATGAAACCCCAGTGTGGAGTAGATGCCTTCTGAAAGGAGATGTTATTAACAGAGAAATGTACCCTGACTGGTTCGGTGTCTGCAGAAAGAAAAGTCGGATGTGATTCAGTGGCCATATTTTAAGAACACTCTGTCAATGACAGTTGGAAACATATGTTTTTTATAAATTTCTCATTCCAAAACAAAGACTGACAGTAAAGCCCAGGGCTTTGATATTTATATAAATTGTTAAGTGGTTCACTGGGGAAAGTACATTTCAATTAGCATGTCACTGCTCATCATGCGGGCTTCAGGAAAGGCGTTCTGATTAAGCTGACTGTTCAGCAATACATCAAAAATTGAGGCTTACCTAAGAGCTGTTCTCTTCAAGGCCATTGGCGTCACCTGAAGCCTGGTTGATTTTCTGCGTTTTTATTTAAGATCAAATGAGACATCCAAAATCCTACTATAAAAGGCATCAATTCAAAAAATCACTCCATTTTAGTTCAATAAACAGGAGCCAGGCAACTGCTCGTTAGAAGGCACCAGGCTCGGTGATATACAGAACAGACCTGAGTCAGGCCTGAGTAAGTCCTGGCTTCTTAGAGGCTATGATCTGGGATTGTTCTTGATATAAATGATGTTGGTTATCAATTTTTTTTACAGCTGTTTCTGGTTTTGTGTTCTTTTAGGGGAGAAGACATGAGCTATAGTCAAAACCGAATGAAAGCAAACTGCCTCTGCTTGTGGCTTTACGAAACTACAATTCTGTATGCTTCAAATAAGAGATTTTTTTTTTCTCAGAACCTCTTCCCATTCATCTTTTTAGGCTGAGATTATGTTCATAAGCTATAGGTAAACCAACAACTCATCACTCAAAAGTCTTGCTGGTAGCTGTTATTCCCCGCTCTCTTTTATGTACTCTGCTGCCGCCCCTAGGACAACGTTATAAGTTAGGAGGTTTTCTGTTGGGTTTTGTTTTTGATGTGTCACTGTTCGCATCTCATTAGCTTATGCGGATATCCTGAAGATTGACTATACAATTTTGTTCAGTTCAATCCAGGGGAACATTCCAATCTCTCCCAGCCTGAGGAGTTCGGGAAAGACGAGGGCACCAAATTTGTTCCCCTTATCTATCCAATTTAGTAGTTGTCATCGTCAATTAGTCAAGAGATAAATAATTGTCCATGCCTCGCTTGAATTTGGGAACAAAGTCTGGTTTGCAGCAACAGAGGGAACAATGGAACAATCGGTTCGTAGGAGAAATGTGAGGTGAGTAGGTGGTATGGTTATAGGATGCAGGGGAGGTCTACACCCAAAATATCTCTGACTCATGTCTGAAATTCTGACACTTGTGATTCATCCCTTTGTGTTGTGCATTGTTCTCTTCCTAGATTTGTTTTAAAATACCCAAAGTCCAAGAAAGGGTAACAAAAGCAGTTTCTAATTCAACCATTGTATGTTTATTGAGCCTGTTCTATGAATCAAGTGTGACATTTCAAAAAGAAATAAGATGTGGTCATTGCCTTCAAAGAGCTCACCTACAAAGATGCAAGAAGTTTCGTATCTTAGAAGGCACTCTCCTGATATCCCACCTCTCTAATTACTACTCTCCTCCTTCTTTTCTTACACAAGCACATTAAGAGTTTCCTTTCTCCAACTCTGCTCCCATCCATTACATTTATTTCAGCACCTTCAGTCTCCTCCCCCAGCCAGTTCTACAAAGGAGTTCACCAGAGACTTCCTCATTGCCAAATCCAAAAATAATTTTTTTCTGTCCATAGCTTATGTAATCTCTCTAGAGAGGTCGATTTTTCCAAAGGCTTTTTTCTTAGAATGCTCCTCTCTTGGTTGTTCACACTAACTCCTCTTCTTACCTTTTTTTAGATGTTGGTGGACTCTAGGGTTCTGTCCTTTGACCTCAAACCTTTATTCTATGCAAAGGTTTTCAACCAGGGGTGATGATGTCCCCCAGGGACGTTTTGCAATGTCTAGAGACCTTTTATTTGTGGTTAGAACTTCGAAGGGGGAATGCTACCGGTATCTGGTGGGTAGAGGCCAGGGATATTGCTAACTATCCTGCAATGCACAGGCAAATCTCCTACAATAAAAAATACCCCATCCAAAATGTCAATAGTGTCCAGAGTGAGAAACCCTATCCTACAGTATTGTTAAGTGGCATTGCTCCCATGCATGGTTTCTGTGACCACTCTTGTGCAGATATCACTCAAAGCATTGTTCTTGAAGAAGATGGAGAGAACAGAAGTTCAGAGCCACACATCCAGTGGGCCATAGTTTTTTCCATCTGTGGGTCCCACAAGCACCAGGCAGTGAAGTGAACAGAGCAAAAGCTGAGCTCATCTTCTTCTCTTACAAAGCATCTCTTAACTGATGATAGTATCCAGTCCCCCAGGTTTGAACTCTGGGAGTTTACCTCATCTCTTCCCTTCCTGATCACTGAGTCCTTCTGATTCTACCTCCTAAGAAGCTCTAAGATCACTGCCTTCATAACCATTACCTTGGTTCAGGCCCTCCTCATTATCACTTGCACTCAGAATAGACTTGGAACTGATGTTCAATCTCCAGACTCACACCCCTGCCATCCATCCCTTACACATATGCAGACAGCTTTTCTATAACCCCTTTCATTACCACCCTACATCTTCTCCACAAAAAGTTAATTATCGCAACAATACCTGACGTTTATTGAGTCTTGTTCTAGGTGCTCTATATGAATTCTGTATTTATCTCGCCTACAGGATGGGACTGTTATCATACTCATTTTATATATGGGAAAGTCAAAATTGGGGAAAGTTTATGAACTCAGCTATGATCACATAGCTATAAGTGGCAGAGCAGAGGTTAAAGCCTGCAAGTATCAGATTCCAAGTCTAACACCCATAATGACCATGTACTACCCTTTCAGATATCTTCACAATGGACATATTCTCCCACAAAAAGGAGTAATTGAACATATCACATGTAGCAGAGTGCCAATTTAACATAAACTAATTTATTCTCAGGTATCAGTTGTACTTGCTCAAACTTCTGTTATAGCCCTTACTACACCATGGTTTTCGTTTGTTTAATTCAAATCAATTGCAAAAATATATATTAAATTCATATCTAATACATAATACATATGTAAATATAAACACATATATGCATACATATTACACTTTAAACACATTCTCTGCACTTGAAACTGAGGGCTTATCATCAAGTCCTTACACGGAGATGTAAATGACTGGCCTGATTTTAGATCCTTTGTGTGCTGATCCAGAGTTCTTAGTGTAATAAAGTGGCTCATCAGGACAACTTCACTGACTTTTCAGATTTTCCTAAAATGAATCTAGGCTTTGCACAGACAATCCCTAATTCTCAAACTTCTGATTGGTAAAACAAAAATAGTTAGAACTGACTATAGTCACTGTCTTCAATTACTCTCCTTCTATTGTATCTTGAGCCTACCCCAGTGAAGCCTCCCTCCTCTCCCTCCACCATCACTACCTTCTTCAAGCTTACACTTTTAATCCAACAGTCTCCATTTTACTTGGTTTAGCAGTAGCATTTGACCTTAAAGTTCAGATGCCCCAAATGGAAGAGATACAAGATAGAGAAAACCTGCATCATATCCACTAGAACTTACAAAAGCAAGAAACAAACTTTTGTTGTGTTAAGCCACTGGGATTTCAGGGTATGGCAGGCAGAATAACGGACCTCCAGAGCTGTCTATACCCTAAAATTCCAGAACACAGGACATTTCCTTACATTGCAAAAGGGACTTTGCACATGTGATTTAGGGTATGGGCTTTGAGATAGGTCATCTGCAGAAGTCCAGTTGAATCACATGATTCCTTAAAAACAGGGAATTTTTTTCAACTAGATCAGAGAAATGCCATGTGAGAAGGACTCAACATGCCATTGGGGACTTTGAAGATAAACAAAGGAGGCTGTAAGCTAAGGGATATTGTGGCTGCTGGATAGTGGGAATTGGGATCTCAGTGTATAGTCAGCCAGAAAATGTAAACCTGGCTCCTACAACCGCAGGAACTAACTTTTACAGCAACCTGAAGGAGTGAGGAAATAGGTCCTCAGAAAGTAATGCATCCCTGCCAGCACCTCGATTTGGGTCTGCAAGTCCTGTGCCACAATTTAGACCTACAGAACTGTAAGATAATACATTTGTATTATTTTAAAACACAAAATTTGAGGTGATTTATTATGACAAAAAAGAAATGTATATACAAGGTAATTTTGTTACCATAGCATACCCCTGCCTCTACTGACTAATGCGTACATGTAAAGCACTGAAGTGCATAGTAAACTCAGTAAACCTGATCTATAATAACTACTTTTTAAACTTAAAAATTTTTTTTTAAATTTTTATGTATACATAATAGCTGCACAGATTTATGGGGCACGTGTAAATAATAATTATTTTAATTATATGATGTAACTGTTTCATGTAAGCAGACCCTCAAAAAAAAAACTACATTGAGTCTTACTGCATAGCAACATTTTTGGATATTTCAGGATAACTCTGTTGCTGATTGAGGTGGCTACAGGCACAGAAATTCTCCTAGAAGGGCCAAACTTTCAAATTTTCAGTGGAGAAAGAGTGTAGTGGCTCTTGTTACCTCATCAGCATTGGAGCTGATAGGTTGGAACAAGTATCTCCCTTCCCCATATCAACATGGTTCACCCTATGTAGTCTCTCTACAGTCTTTCTTGCAGCAAGTATCCACAGCCCTGATATCCTAGGGACTTCAGATAAATAAAAGTAAATAAACAATAAATAGAGACTATACAAATGTCAACCTGAACTTGAAATTATTAGGAAGTTAGAATATTCATCCAAAGAATGAATATTCTCTGAAGTGTTAGGGAAACAGACACTCAGCAGTACCATTAAAAAAAACCAAAAATCAAAAAACCAGAAACTCCAGGGATCGCTGATGGCATAGGTCTTGATTTTCTCACTCACCCAAGGCCTCACTCTGCTTGTGGAGTGAGGAACACCTCATTCCTCAAACGAAACATCCCAAATCCTACTTTAAACTGCATCAACTCAAAATTTGACTGGAGACATTTGCATGTCTCATTTGGTGGGAATGTAATTTTTGCCACTAAGGTCTGGTCCTCACTTGAGTGCATGGCAGGGAAGACCAGACCTGAGAAGAATTGCTGGTCCCAACCTCGGGTATCACCTTATCATGTGGTGTCCTGGTAAGGAAAATCTTCTGGGCCCACATCAGGCCATCTGGATTCTAGTCCTGGCTGTCACTACATCCTGTGTTACTCTTCTTTGGCAGTTCTTCTTTCTGAATCTTAATTTTTCTCAAATTTCTGTGAAATGTAAATAATATTAGTCTTTTCCCTAGCAGCTGTACTAGTTATTGTGAACCTGCAATGAAAACATCAGTGCTCGCAGCTCTATGATTCCAGGTATAAAAGGGAAAAACACTGCAGTAAGGGTGAGGAGGAGGGCTCCAGGGACACTGGGGAAAGTCAAAGCGATGCCAGGCAGAACGAGGTAACCTTTTCTACCATAAAGCTCTGGACGTGAGAGGAGTCTAAAGCTCCCCACATTTCTCCCTTCCATTTTGGTTGGCATGAGAGACAGAAATCCCATTTCTCACAATCACAGATGAAAGCTAAAAAAAATTAATCCACCTGGGGGAATAAGCACAGTTATTTATCCCTGTTGAGAGGGAAGTGGTGGACAGAGGCTGGTTTCTTAAAACCAATTCTGGATAAAGCAGAAGTACTTCAAAAGGCTTAGGTACCTGGGAGCAGGTGCTGCCAGCCAGAGAAGGATGAGAAGGTGCACCTCAAAGACAAATACTGCTGACATCTCA
Organism: Alouatta palliata; assembly: GCA_004027835.1. NCBI lineage: Eukaryota > Metazoa > Chordata > Mammalia > Primates > Atelidae > Alouatta > Alouatta palliata. Next base: position 2,780 of record PVKV010021244.1, on the reverse strand, counting down.
GATGGAAACCAACCCTGGGAGGCTCACCTGGGTGAGATCAATCAGAGGGTGCCAACCACCACCCCATGGCGGGCCAGGTGAGTAGACAGGCCCTTTCTCCATCATCCAAACAGCTGCTGCCATCCCCACTCTGAGTCATTAAAGAGATTAACAGACATCCATTCTCAGTCCAAAACAGTCAATTAATTATCTCTGCTTCTTTGTGAAAACCTTCAAATCAGCCCTTAAGATTTCAGGCCATCACTAATAGGACCAAAGATTGTCCTCCCAAGGTAAACTAGAGTACTTGGGATTCTTCCTCAAATTCATTAACAGTGACTGTCACTTCCTAGAAACATCAGCTATTTCAGGAGACAAGGTTTTGGTCTTGTCCCAGCTAGTCTTCTAAGGTTTTTAGTATCACTACCACGACAATAATAAATAACCCCAGTGGCTTTTCAGTTTTGTTCCATCGCTATTTATTGAGAATCTTTGATATGCCTAGCCAATGTTCGGGAAAATGAGACAGTTACAGAAAGAATAAAGCATGTAATTTCTTCCGCCTGCAGCTCTGATCTCTGGCTGGAGAAGCAAGAGTATGTGTTCCACAGAAAAACCACAGTGACCCTTCTGGACGGTGAGGCAGCAAGATAAGATTGGGTCCAGTTTTGAACCAGTCCCTATGCTGATGTTAACAAGGCATTGTCTCCTGCATTGGTGTTTGTAGCTATTTCACAATGATGGGACGGATTTTTTAAATTTTTTATCTTATCTTTGTCAGAGAAAGACTAGAGGGAAACGTTATCAAAAGTTAACTAGTTTTCCCTTCGAGTCAAACAGTAAAAATGCCTTTTCTGTTTTTCCACTTTTGTGTGTTTTCCAAGTTGTTTTAACATGTAATGGGAAAAGTAGGATACATTTTACTTGTAAAAGGACAAATAAAGGCAGTTGTCCATATGGATGCTAAGAGGCCCTAGATTTTTAATGCAGTCAGCCAGCATTTACTCATCGGCCGTGTGTTCCTTTCCATGCAATAACTGTATGACTCTAAGTTCTGGCAGGATCCTCATCTTACCACTGATGGAGATTTGGGGGACATAGGGAGCACCCAGTCCTTGTCCAGAGCCACACAGCTGGTAAGCAGTGGCAACGGCAAGGAAAGCCAGGCAGGCTAGCCCTGGAAACTGCTCCTGGCCATTCTGCTCTACTAGAGACTTTTTCAATAAATAGGTGAGCACACCGGGTTTCGTATGTGAATCTCTAAAAAGTCTTTCAAATATTATTTGAAATTTTTTCAAAAGGAAAAAAGAAAAGAACACACAAAAAGAAATAGGTTCAGCTTCAACATATTCCTCAGCCATTTCACCCTGGGTGTATCTAGACTATGGGAGTATGTCCTGAGCTGACACATTCCCCCCAAACATGAAACTGTAATATAGGAGGGCTATGAACTGTGAAAGCTGGCAGGAGCCGCCGAAGGAAACACAGGCTCCCCAGGAATTCAGGCACTAAAGGCAAGGTTTACAGTAAGTGATGAATGCCAACCAGTGTTCTGATTTCAGCATGGGCTTTTGTGAAATTCATACTCCAGTGTCTTAAAATGCTTCATGCATGAAATGCACATTTCCCTTATTTTATAATTAGTTTTTAAAACACATGAACCAAGGGCTTAAACACTTCCTCTATTTTCCACAGCAGCTATAAAAAGGGGGATTGAGATAGTTTAATGTGGTGAAATTTTCTCACCGTACTTTCTACCCCCATTCCTTCTTCCCAGACACAACAGGGCATTATGGAGGGGTGAGAGAGAAAAGTAAGCCTCTTTCTTCCCAAGGCTACCTTTTCTTCACATGGGCCTGCCCACCAAAGCAGAGACCAGATGAGCCTTTTAGGATGCAGATGTTAATTTCTTTCCTACCAGTGATTTCCTATTAATGGAGCCACTTTCTGATGTGATTTGAGGCAGAAGATTAAACTAACCTTTTTCTAGTTGGAAGACACTTATCATCCACCTGTGGAATGCTACCTCTGGTTCCACTGAGATGTCATTGTTGATGCCAGTGTCTGTCATGCCTGAGTCTCTTGGTACTAAGATACTCACCTTAGTACCTCACCTCCCACCTTACTGTTGGTCATTCATTTCACGGCCACTAGATGCAAGTGCATGTTATCGAGAGATCTAAGTCATGGAAAAAGCCTTAGAACTTATAGGAGAGAAAAAAGAGAGACAGACTTTTTGACTGAGTTTTGAAATTGGCTTAGGAGAAGGTGGATTGCCTATTTATGAACTAATCTCCCATTTATTAAGGAGATCTATTCTGTGCTGAAAGAAACTGAAGGTCAGAGATGGAAGAAGGTAGGTTAGATTCCCCAGAGTGCAATGGTTTACATGCCAGACCAAGCAGAGGACTGTGGATGTAAAGATACAAGTAATCTCATTACATGAATGGTAAATTATCCAAGTGTATGACAGAGCGAGCTCGCTGGCTCAGATGGGACAGCAGGTCATTAAGGTTGACACTTTTTTTTTAAGATATATTTTTTGTTGCATTTTAGGTTTTGGGGTACATGTGAAGAACGTGCAAGATTGTTGCACAGGTACAACTACATTGAGATACCATCTCACACCAGTTAGAATGGCGATCATTAAAAAATCTGGAGACAACAGATGCTGGAGAGGATGTGGAGAAATAGGAACACTTTTACACTGTTGGTGGGAGTGTAAATTAGTTCAACCATTGTGGAAGACAGTGTGGCGATTCCTCAAGGACCTAGAAATAGAAATTCCATTTGACCCAGCA
>PVKV010021243.1:26646-38106 GCA_004027835.1 Alouatta palliata | reverse complement strand
CTTACACCAAAATTAACTCCAGATGGATTAAAGACTTAAACATAAGACCTAACACCATAAAAACCCTAGAAGAAAATCTAGGCAAAACCATTCAGGACATAGGCGTAGGCAAGGACTTCATGACCAAAACACCAAAAGTATTGGCAACAAAAGCCAAAATAGACAAATGGGACCTAATCAAACTCCACAGCTTCTGCACGGCAAAGAAACAGTCATTAGAGTGAATCAGCAACCAACAAAATGGGAAAAAATTTTTGCAGTCTACCCATCTGACAAAGGACTAATATCCAGAATCTACAAAGAAATGAAACAGATTTACAAGAAAAAACCAAACAAGCCCATTCAAAAGTGGGTGAAGGATATGAACAGACACTTTACAAAAGAAGACATGATGAGGCCAACAAACATATGAAAAAATGCTCATCATCACTGGTCAGTAGAGAAATGCAAATCAAAACTACTTTCAGATATCATCTCACACCCGTTAGAATGGTGATCATTAAAAAATCTGGAGACAACAGATGTTGGAGAGGATATGGAGAAATAGGAACACTTTTACACTGTTGGTGGGAGTGTAAATTAGTTCAACCATTGTGGAAGACAGTGTGGTGATTCCTCAAGGACCTAGAAATAGAAATTCCATTTGACCCAGCAATCTCATTACTGGGTATATATCCAAAGGATTATAAATCATTCTACTATAAGGACACATGCACACAAATGTTCATTGCAGCACAGTTTACAATAGCAAAAACCTGGAACCACCCCAAATGCCCATCAATGATAGACTGGACAAGGAAAATTCGCACATATACACCGTGGAATATTATGCAGCCATCAAAAACGATGAGTTCCTGTCCTTTGTAGGGACACGGATCATCCTGGAAACCATCATTCTCAGCAAACTGACACAAGAACAGAAAATCAAACACCGCATGTTCTCACTCACAGGTGGGTGTTGAACAATAAGAACACGTGGACACATGGAGGGGAGCATCACACACTGGGGTCTGTCAGGGGGAAACAGGTGAGGGACAGTGGGAGTTGGGGAGTTTGGGAGAGATAGCATGGGGAGAAATGCCCTACATAGGTGATGGGGAGGAAGGCAGCAAATCACACTGCCATGTGTGTACCTATGCAACAATTTTGCATGTTCTTCACGTGTACCCCAAAACCTAAAATGCAATGAAAAAAATAATAAAATAAAAAATAAAGACAATGGCCCTTAGCCATCAAAGGTCAAAATTCATTTGGAAGCTGAGGCTCCAGATGTAAAGAGGTACCAGAAAAACAGAATCGTGTTCAGAGAAGGGTCAGCAAGATGAGAAAGTGACTGGAAACTATACTACATAAAGAACCATTATAGGGAGAACTAGAAGGAAATTTCAGGAACAGGTTATAGCTTTCTTGAAGGGGTGTAAAGGAGAAAAGTAGATAGATGTTATTACACTCAGAACAAACACCAAGAGAAAGATCTTTCCAACACTTAGCACATTGGCTAAGTGTTGCATTAGGGTTTCTAATGAGACTATCTGTCCCAGCGAGAGGATAGTCCCTCTCCTGGAGGCTGTGTGCTGTGTCAGTACAGGGGTTGATGTGAAGAGTTTTTTTTTTTTTTTTTAATATATTTTTTATTGCATTTTAGGTTTTGGGGTACATGTGAAGAACATGCAAGATTGTTGCATAGGTACACACATAGCAGTGTGATTTGCTTTTAAGAGGATGTGTGGGATTAGATGGCCCCAAATGTCACTCTAACTCTGACTTTATGATCTGATTATGCTTCAGGGAATTAGTGCCTTGGGGTGCTTTGTTGAGTCTCAGAAGCTAGCACTGCCTAATGGCTTTGACATTTAGAGGCAAGGAGTATGTAAATATCCTATCTTTCTCACAGTCCTGCTGTGGCTGAGGTGCAAAAGTTTCATTTCTGGACCATCACAAGGTGAGGAGATCAAAGCAGGAACAACATGCATGGAGATCAAAATTAGAGCTTCTGAGTCTTTGCAAAATGCCCCTTTATCCCTAACAATTAGAAATGCAAAAATGTTACAGTTTTCATAAAAACGAACACTGTAAAGATAACCTCAGTATGAAGTATCTATGTGTAGAATAAATATTAAATTGTTCAGTAAGATATTTCAAATACATTTTCTACTTAAAGATTGTTAAAAATCTCCTGTGCTCTATTTGAGAAAATCTTCACTCAGAGACTTATTTTTCTTCATTCTTCAAAGCTCTCTTTCTCTGTTATTTAAGAGCATGAATCTTCCCATTGACAGAGATATCAAATGCCTACCATAACCAGATTTAATCCTAGAATATCCTCTTCTCTTCTTCTCTTTGTAGACATTTGATTTAGCTTCACCCACACAGAAACTCAGAGAGGACAAGCTATTCTTTGCATTGTTATTGACAAATGCTTACTTGTTATTGCAATAGGCTATGACAATAAGTTATTTGCTATTGACCAAATTTTGATAGTGCCATAAAATATTTTAACTTTAACTGACATGGGAGTAGATGATCATGCAGTCATTTATCCTAGATAGTACCTGGGGGTGCCTGCATGCTCTGTTCCCAGAATAAAGAATCATCCAGGGATTTGAGATGAAGTACCACCACTAACAAGATGTAACCATTCGTCAAGGTTTTTATGAAACATATTGTATTAAAAATGCATGTAAAATTGGAATGTTTACAAACATGTGCTGGTGTTCTTGATCCTGTACAAGACAACAAATTAAGGTGCTTGCCATGGGAATGTTTGCTAAAAATACTTCTACATGTCCTTCTGACTTGGATGACTGACACATATGTGAATCTAGTAAATTAAATCCTGTGGTCAGAAGTCTTCCACCTCCATTCAACCAAACAAGGAGGCATGGAGAACATCCTCAAAGCAGCCAAGCAATGCAGCTTTGGGGCTGAATAAATAACTTGACTTTTATTTGCAAATATTGTGATTTTCTTTCTTAAAGTTGGAATCTTGGAAATCTGTTGACCTTTTATTTCAGTAGTGAGTTGAAATTGCTTTTCATTTATATTCAATTTGTTTTATAATTAATAGAGATTAATTAAGATGGATCTTGAATTTTATTCACTTCTCCCCTTTTGTCTGGAACTTGAAATCTTATAACTGGTTCCTCCATAGCAAAAATATCCATCAGATCTGAGATCAGGCTTCCTAGAGTAAGTGTCTTCACCGGTCCCACCTAGAGGTCCCACCATGGTCATGTCATTGGCAGACTACACAATTTTGTCTCCATCCTGACAGTAAACATTTTGCCTGACAGGGAAAACAAAGGTATTTATATTTTAATTTCAGCTCATTTTAAATAAAACGTCTTTCTGCTAGAGATAATTTTGCCCATTCATCCTTTGGATCAAATGTGAATATGTTATGGATATCCTGTATCTCTCTCTTCATCACTACCCAATGAATATTGTGACTTAGGAAAAAAAAAATTGGCCAAGAGATTGAGCTTCTAAGTTTAATATCCTTTTTTCTATTAGTCTTTCTCACTCTAGTGAGAAAAAGAGAAGTATATTTATACTCAGATATTGTGTGTTCTTCAGAAGAGAGGCTAAGTATCATCCTGCATCTAAGTTAACCCTAGACAAAGTTTGATTCGGCAAGATTTCTCTGTGGCCCCATGCATTTTCTTTTTTCACTATCATTCTATGCTTTTAAAACATATTTTCTCAGCCAGGTGCCATGGCTCATGCCTGTGATACCAGCACTTTGGGAGGCCAAGGTGAGAGGATCATGAGGTCAGGAGATTGAGACCATCCTGGCCAACATGGTGAAACCATGTCTCTACTAAAAATACAAAAATTAGCTGGGTGTGGTGGCACATGCCTGCAATCCCAGCTACCTGAGAGGCTGAGGCAGGAGAATTGCTTGAACCAGGGAGTCAGAGGTTGCAGTGAGTTGAGATCACGCCACAGCACTCCAGCCTAGTGACAGAGTGAGACTCTATTGAAAAAAATCAAACAAACAAAAGAAATGTACTTTCTCCTTTCCTTCCTGCATTTCCTAAACACATGCCCTTCATTCCTATTCAGTAATTTCACTCGTTTTTCCCTTTTTCTTTTCAAGCTACTTGAAGTACCTCAAGAAAGCTGTTGGCTCTTTTCCCACAAAATGTACCTACCCCAAAATTCTGGTAAAAACTTTGGGAGTTTTACAAATACCAGAGATGCCTTGATGGGCTAAGAACCTACAGTCTTAACAGAAGAAATTAAAGTTTGCTATGACAATAAACCTTACATAAATTAGTTCCTAAATTTAATTACTGCCTAAAAGACCATCAAAAAGATCACATAAGTAACATCCCAAAAGTTTTGAGGAAACCCTAGAATAAAAATATAGTAAAAATTATTCAACTTGTAAAAATTCCTGGAGTTCAAAGGACTGATTTTGAGTTAATAAAGAGTAAGAAAGGAGATATTGTAAATGGAAAGATTCATTTCATTCATTGAGTGTTCGCTGTATCTGAGCTGTTGAAAAATGTGGATACGTTGTCTCTGCCCTGGAAGGGACCTCAGCCTTGAGGGCTGATTTTGAGTCAGCAGGTAATTCTTACTCTTTAGTGTAAGGGCTTTGATAGAAATGCACTAGGGATACTGAAGAACCCATGAGGGTTCAGGGATGGCTCATGAGTACAAGTTAGCCAAATTAAAAGGTAGTAGAAAAATATATGTGTATGTTGGGGTAGAAATGGAATCCAGACAGAGTGAAAAGCATGCCCAGTTCACAGCACCATGGAAACAATATGGCAGGTTCAAAAAGCAACAGTGTAAATTTGGATTAATAGAGCACCAAGTCTGAAGGAAATAATGTAGGAAATTAGAGAAGATATTTAGTCAATGGCTTATATTTCATATTAAGAGGCTTAAAATTTTTTAAAGAATATGGTGTGGAGGGATCTTAAGGAGGAGAATGACATAATATTAATAGAATTTGCACTGTGTGTATTTGGCCATGAGGCAGATCCATGGAAAGAGACCCAGACTGGAGGCAGAGAAAATGAAGAAGAGACAGAGGCCATGCAATACAGTGACCTCCTGCAACATCCATCTTGCATTGGAACGCATCACAAAGGGCAATTGTTCATAAAGCTACTTTTTCTTGTGATAGAAAAGAATGAATTCGGAATTACAGAAAGTTTATTTTTTTTCCTTCCTTCATAGCTTTGGCTGAAATCTCTGTCCCAAGTCTTATCTGGTTTAAAATATATGTTTTAAAGCAACTAAACATCATTGACAGAAGTAGGTTTGATGGGTAATGTTCCATGATGACTTTTTTCCACATACACACAGAGCTTTCCTGAGAAGTAGCAATTATAGGATTATTCACTACCTCAATTATGAATTTCTTGAGTACCTCTCAGGCTTTTCTTTGCTGAGTTAATAGTTATGTTTGTAAGATGACTTTACTTGCTTTCTGGGTAATGGGTACTGAGACTTATTTTTTCTTCTCAAATTTAAATATAAAATTGAATTTGTGCCATCTTGGAAATCCTGACCAGCAAACAATTAACCTTCTGAAGTTCATTATATTGTCCAGTAAGATGAATGTCATACATCGTCCCATTATCTTTGAAAATGAAGGGAAAAAAGTTAGCCTCTCCAAGAAAGAAGAAGAAAAGAACAAACAAAAAAAAAAATAGCATCCATTTAAATTCATAGAAAATGTAAGCAAGGAATCATCCCTGGTCGCCATTACAGCTACTATCTATCAACAAGCTGGGTGTTTTGAGGACATGAAGCCTCGAGGCACAGCTCTGATGTATCCATGTTCTTCAGAAAAGACCTGCTGGCCTGAGGCCCATGTACAGCTGCTAGAATTTCTGACACTCTGCTCAAGGGGAAGACAGGAGGAGGCCAAAGTATCCACCAATACCTCCTGATACGGTTTGACTGTGTCCCAACGCAAATATCATCTTGAATTGCAGTTCCCACAATTCCCACGTGTTGTGGGAGGAACCCAATGGGAGGTGATTGAATTATGGGGTGGGTTTTTCCTGCACTGTTCTCATGATAGTGAATGAGTCTCACGAGATCTGATGGTTTTTAAAAATAGGAGTTTCCCTGCACAAGCTCTCTCTCTTTGCCTGTTGCCATCCATGTAAGACGTGACTTGCTCCTCCTTGCCTCCCACCATGATTGTGAGACCTCCCCAGCCATGTGGAACTATAAGTCTAATAAACTTTTTTTTTTGTAAATTGCCCAGTCTTGGGTATGTCTTTATCAGCAGTATGAAAATAAATTAAGACACCTTCTGAATGTCCCAAGGGCTACCCACCCCTTTCAAAATTGTGTTCATTTCAAGACTTGGAGCATTCTCTTTTCCTTTTGCTTCTAGTCTTTTTGTCTTTGAAACTCTTACAGATTCAAAGAAGTTGCAAAAATAATAATAAAATAATCAATAAGGCTCAAGGAGAGGAATTATGTCATTACCTTTTGTTAACAGCCATGACTAATAAATAACCACTGCTTCCTTCCCACCTCAGTTCAAGACTGGAGACAAGGTTGTTAACATTAGTAAGACATTAAATGTTAAAGAACATGGCCATTTAAATACAATAAGAAACTACTATGATATGGGTAGTCCTACTATTTAGCAGCTTAGTAATTGGTTGAGATCCACACCAGAAGCCTTAAGAATCTTTGAGTTTTCGTTTTCAATTCTGTAAAAGAGACAAAAGCCCTGTCCTTTCAAGCTGAAGAAGAAAAGCACACACATGCACAGTGTATGTGCAAAGACATAACTGATCCACAGGTTTGCCTCATAAGATCTAAGTGAGAATTGCAAAAACATTGAAAAACTGCTTTCATTATTTCATCTTCTCTGTGTAAGCAAAAGAAAAATAGATGAGTAAATATATGTATTGGAAGTAATAGTGGAGAAAGGCTTTTATTACTAAATTATCCTCAGAAAATTCAAAAGAAACAATCAATAGAATCAAAAAAGCAAACGGTTTCATTCAATAGATAGTACTTTGATTATGGGCTACCAGCAACCACTAATAAATGAAACAGTGTTTGCCTTTGATAAATATATTTGCATATCACTAGTTTTGAATTTCATTTAGCAACACAAGGCCAGGGAATACATTTATAGAAAACAATACAAAACAAAACTGGCTTTGACTGGATCATGGGAGTAAAGGAGGTCTTAAATAATTTAAAGCCATCCTTTGTCATTTAAAAATGCCTATGGTACAAAGAAAGAAACTGAGGCTTAGAGAAGTTATGTGACATGCCCCAGGTGACACAGCTAGTAAATTTCCAAGGGAAAATGAACTTAAAGGCATCTAATTTCTGAAAGCATGACTTTAACCCTACAATATTGGTAAATGTCTGTAAAATCAACCATTATACTGGATAAATGAATGAACATGTACATAACGTGACTGGGAAAGAAAGATGATGTTGTACACTTGTCACCTGAGAGGTGAGGTACACAATAAATACTGCTGGAATAACAAAAAAAATGCCTATGGTAAATCATAAAATTAGAAATGCTGCTAGTAACAATCTGGAATCTGAAGTCAGAATGGTATGGAAAAGGACCACATTGAGGGTAAGAGTTCCTGAGTGCTGGTCTCAGCTCAGTCACAGAGTTCCATGGCCCGACTAGGAAATGTTTTGTCATCTATATGCATTATTTTCAGATGAGTGTCACTGTTTTTAAACAAAGAGATTAAATTGCTTGATTTTAAGCTCCCTCTTAAATCTAAATTAGGATTTGATGCTACTATCTATTAATGTGAAATAAACACAAACTTCAAATTTGAATAAAATAAAGAGAAAAAACTAATGTGTACACAGTTGGTGGGAGTGTAAATTAGTTCAACCATTGTGGAAGACAGTGTGACGATTTCTCAGGGATCTAGAAACTGAAATTCCATTTGACCCAGCAATCCGATTAGTGGGTATATACCCAAAGAACTATAAATCATTCTACTATAAAGACACATGCACATGTATGTTCATAGCAGCCCTGTTTACAATAGCAAAGACCTGGAACCAACCCAAATGCCCATCAATGATAGACTGGACAAAGAAAATGTGGTACATATACACCATGGAATACTATGCAGCCATAAAAAACAATGAGTTCGTGTCCTGTGTAAGGACTTGGATGAATCTGGAAACCATGATTCTCAGCAAACTGACACCAGAACAGAAAACCAAACACCACATATTCTCACTCACAGGCGAGTGTTAAACAATGAGAACTTGTGGACTCAGGGAGAGGAGCATCACACACTGGGGGCAGTTGGGGGGGTAGGGGAGAGACAGCTGGGGGTGGGAAGGGTGGGGAGGGATAACATGATGAGAAATGCTGGATATAGTATGCACCTAATCAGCAACCCTGAATGACCTGCCCATGTACCCCAGAACCTAAAGTTAAAAAACAAAAAACAATGGGTATTACACTATTCACTGAAGTACAGACTTTATTATGATCTCAATACTTTTTCCTATTTTGTCTTTTTTCAGTCCCAGGATCCTATCCAAGATCCCACAATTTGTGAATTGCATTTAGTTGTCACAGCTCCTTAGTCTCCTCCAGCCTCTCATATTTTCTTAGTCTTTAATTGTTTTCTGTGACCTTAAGAGAGTATTTTGAAGAGCACTGATGTGCTATTTTGTAAACTGAGTACTAGTCTCACGTCTGTCCACTTGGGTTTAACTGATGCTCAATTAAGACTATGTGTTTTTGGCATGAATGCCACAGAAGTGATGTGTGTCCTTCAGTGTATCCTATTAAGGGTACATGATGCTGATGCGCAATCCATATGATATTAGTGGTTGTTTTGGTTGTTTGTATACACAAATTTTATACCCCCCATAACTTCTTAAGCCTGGATATAAACAAATTTTTATTCGATTTTTGATTTAACAATAAGAAATATGAAACTCCCCCACTCTTAAAACTTAATAAGTGCAAAGAGTAAAATTATATATTCTTTATCTAAGAAGGATACTCAAGTATGAAAAGGAGAAAACAGAAATTTAAAAGGGGGTTGTTTCAAATCATGTAACTAACATGAAGTTTCCTTGTATGGGGAATGATTGTATTTGCAATTAATAACATAGTCTTTTAAAAGCTTGGTGAAAACACAAAATGAATGACAAAAGTAGACATGAAAATGTCTTACATATGTTTGTGAAAAGATACACAATGATGTTTATATTGAAAAGATACTGCAGATCGTATTATCTATTTATTCTTTACAACTGGTCTGTGTGTAATTTTGCCACATTTCGTGTACAAAACCCCTAAAACATACGATTGTACAATTTAATAAATCTGTTTTCTTACTAATTTACCTAATGCACATAAACATTCTTTGCACATTTACTTTTGTACCTCTAGGAGGTATACCTATTATAGATACCCTTCCTAATTAATCCCTCTTGCCTTTGTTCTGCTTTGTAGAAGTTAGGCATAAACCAGAAAGACAGCAGGACATTGCATTCCCAAAGGTGAGATAAGATGAAGAGCTTTTTTGCTTCCATTACGTTAGATTTGTGCCACATTTACTAGAACGTAATTTGAAACAATTAAGCAAGCGGTTGACAAATTCTGAAAGTGAAAGAATGCCCTGAAAGGGGACGGAGAAATAAATGAAAAAGACAATAAAAAAACAGGTACTCACCTGTGAGTTTAGGAACAGCAGCAAGGAACTCTGTCACTGCATTGAAAGTAAGGCGGGTTTGCTAGATCAGACATACTACAACTCAAAGTTTCAAACACACATCTTAACTTGGGAAATGAATTTAATTGTTTCGGAAAAAATAAAGTTAATGTTTTTAAAAATGCTGATCCCCAGATGAATTAAATTAAAATAACAAAATATATTCAGAGATAAAATATGAAATAGCAAAACTGTAGCAAAAAATAATTATAAGATTCTTTTTTCAATATTCCACTTGTAATAATGGATAGAACATTCAGATAGATAATCAGTAAGGACACAGAAGACTTGAACAACACTATAAGCCAGATAGACTTACCAGACATACAAAGTATACCACCCAACAATAGCAGAATACATATTTTTTTTAATTATACATGAAACTTTCTCTAAGATAGATCTGTATTAGGCCCCAAAATAAGTCTGAATACATTTAGAAAGATTCAAGGCATACAAAGCATCTTTTCTGATCACAATGGAAACTAGAAACAGAAGGAAAACTGGAAAAGTTAAATATATGTGGAAATTAAACAACATACCTTTCGTTTTCTAATTCAAGACTTCATTACAGCTTTATTCACAGTAGCCAAAACCAGGTAAAAATCCAAGTAAATGTTCATCAACAAGTGAATTGCAGTCCATCCATAATTCTTACATCATGAATATTAAATTAAATTTAGCCTAAAGCTGTCTTAACCTAACTGGATCTGTCAACGGACCGTGACCTACTCTTGTGCCAATTACAGATTTTCAACCAATTACAAGCTTCCAACTGGTCAACCCTTTTCAGATAAGGCAAACATGGAGCTGTAACTGCCCCAGCTATTTCTGTACCTCACTTCCCTTTTCTGTGCATCTTTTTTTTCTCTCCATAAATCTTCTCCAACCATGGGGCAGCACTGAAGTCCCTCTCAACCTATTCTGATTGGTTTGTGGGCTGCTCAATTCACCAATTATTTCTTGCTCAATTAAACTCTGTTAAACTTAATTTGTCCTGAATTTTTCTTTTAAAGTGAGGTACATTTCATATTTTCCTATTTTCTATTTGATAACTTAAAAGAACAAAGCTCCAAGGAGAAATTCTTTAATTTGTGCAATAATTTATATTTTTTAAATGAAAGCCTGATGTTATTTCTGATTCCATTTCTTTTTTGTATATATTTTATCATATATACTTTCAATGCAAATCTTAGTCAAAAATCAAAAGACAATTGCAAAACGTTGTAAAGATACCTGTGAATCAAATGTCCACCTTCTTCTGCAAGTTTGTCAGTGAAGATGAAGAACAAAACTTCTTTTGTTGTTTAAAAGTCAGTGAAGGTGGCTGGTGACTCTGCTGTGTCCTGGTCAGCGGCATTGTGTTCGGGTCTGGATGTGGGTGTTCAACAGGCCTTTAACAAACAAAATTCCAAGTAACAGTTAAAATTTCTGAAGATGTTTAATAAATGATGGATAAAAACTAGAACTGTAATAGCTGTCCCAAAATATCTGAAGCACCATCAGGTGAAAAAGAGATTTGATTCATTCTCTGAGACTCTTGGAAGGCAAAAAGAAAACCAAGCAGGTGAAATCTGCAGAAAGGAAGATATTGGTTCATTTTAAGAAAGGACTGTCTAATAATTATTTTCCCTGAAGAATCTGTCTAGCTTTCAAGAGAGATGGTATATTTGACATCACTAGGTATGTGCAGAAAAGTGAGATGACCTCTTATTATGGCTGTCACAGAGATATTCATCCATCTGATGAC
>PVKV010021243.1:0-26546 GCA_004027835.1 Alouatta palliata | reverse complement strand
GGTCAGACTGGTCTCGAACGCCCAACCTCAGGTGATCTGCCCACCTCGGCCTCCCAAAGTGCTGGGATTACAGGCATGAGCCATCATGCTCATACTAATGTTCAAAAAAAAAAAAACCTTAAAATTATATTTCCTAAATAAATATGTTACTGTTAATAACCAAATTCTTTGATAATTTCTAGATAGGGTCAGAGATAGTTAATTTTCTGTGAGGAATTTGTTTTATTTCTGTTAAATCTATTCTGTTTGTATTGTTTTTGAATGTTCACAGACTGATTCTGTTTCCTTCACTGCTATCTCTGGAAAAAGGAATATCAGAGAACACAAACAGCTGATATAGAAAAAAAGAAAAAGTAAGGAAAGGGCATTTTCTTCAAGTCTTATTATAGCAGCCTCTTTGGTATTTTGTTTCTTCATTTATTGAGGATAGATGGGAGTGAGGCCTGGAGCTGCCCAATCAGGGACTGACACCTTCAAACAATTAAAATAGTATAGTATGATTGGGGCCAGATTTAAATTAAAGAAAAACAAAGAGAGGATATGGATTCCAGCAGACACCTAATGAACAAGCAATATACGGTATCAAAACTGGTGAATACATGTGATACATATGAGGCAGTAGGAAACAAACCAGCCTGCAGAGGTAAGACAACTATGAGAAATCTTTCCAATTGTGCAAGATGTAGAGGCTAAAAGTGCGGTTCTCAGCCATCCATCCAAATATTGAAATGAATAGGAGTAAAAGGGGAGGAATTATGACTAAACTTGCTGAGCATTGTGTCACCAAGGTCAGTCTTCTCCAAAAGGCAACTCTCCTATTTATGGGACTATCTATGCTAGATGATGATGATAATGATGGTGATGATGATGACGATTAAAAAATATACTTCCAGATAAGCCAACGGAAGAGTGATTTTCATTTGAGAATGTTTTGTTATTGCTGTCATGGGTAATATAAAAACCCCACAATACACTCTTCCTAAAAAGGGGATAAAAAATGAAGTAGGCTAAGAATCCATTCCCAATGACTCTTATGTGGGGAGTAGCGAGAATTTGATGTTTTTAGGCTTTGTAGGGTATACTATTCAACAAAAAACATTTTTAAGCACCCTAAAGTTATCCATCTCCTCCCAACCATTCTCCACATTGGACCCCGAGTAGCATTCTAAACCATACAGGTGATTAAGCCCCTCTTTCCTGTTCTACTCTTCAAAGCCTTCCCCCGGCCATAGCATTTCAGACTTTCTCCAGCCTCATTTCTTACTACCCTTCCTTTTGTACGATGCTGCCTGGGCTCTCTGGACGGCTTTTGAGTTGTGCTTCCTTAATACGGTCTCTCACATTTACATTTTTGTACAGCCTGTGCCCTCAGGATGAGACATTTCTCTGCCTTTGGTGTGTCTAACTCTCACTTACCTTTTAAGATTCTGTTTGTATCTCCCTTTCCAGGATTTTTCAAGTCTCTCTCCACTGGATTAGATAGGTCTGCCATGTGCTTCCAAAGTCCCCTGTACTGTGCTTTTCCTGCAAAGACACTTAACACTTTATTATTTGCTCTATGTATTAGTCTATCTTACCTGAAAAAAATATAAACTCTGTGACACAAAGAATGCCATACCTTCAGTACCTAGCACAGGGCTTGATACATAATTGGAATACAAAAAACATTTATTGAAAGAATGAATAAATGGATTTAGTGGAGAAACGGGATGGTACTGGGCGACTACATTTTATCATGGATGTGTAATGCATTACCCTCTTTCCCACAAGGGCGACAAGAATGACCCTTTTTGCACAAAGAGGAACAGAGGCAGAATGATGCCGCTTCTAAATCACACAATTCGTTACTATGGAGATGCCCTCCCCTCAAATTGAGATTTATTTTAACCATGTTGTCACAGACAAAAACACCGTCTACTGGATTAGATTCCCAAAAAGAAGAGGAAAAAGATATTAAATGGATCAATATAGAAACAAGATATAAGTGTAGTTCCTCCAGAGGTTTTACTTTCATTAACTAACTTACTGAGGAAAAGTATTGCACAAATAATCCATGAGTATAAAATGATCCTGGTAGTTGGAAGAAACTAAGAAAAGGACTGAATTTGCCTAGAGGCATTTCCAGATTAACCTATCTATACCATGTTGCTCCACGGAATTAAAGGCATCGGAGGAAACAGATATGCCCAAAACCTGACTTTCAGTCTCTTGATAGTTCATCAGTTCTCTGGCATCATCAGGTTTTTGTGATTAAGCTAACCAGGCTTGCTCACACATAAGACCTATAAAAGGACAGCCTTTCACATTTCAGCACACTGCACGCTCCACGTCACAGGACTGACTCTGGTGTGAAAATGAAAGGAGAGCACTCTGGTTAGCATAAACCAAACCAAACACTGCCCTCTGGCCTTGCTCTGCTGCGACTAAAAAGATCCTATCAGCCTTTTCAGGTTATCCCCTCCATAGGACTTTGGATGCTCTTCCGTTTCTGCAGCTGGTTACTTTTATGGTATAATCTGAGATTAAATATAGAAAAGAAGAAAAAAAAAAAAGAATTTCAAGAAGTGTACTCAAAACGTAATAGTCCCACTAGGAAGCATGCAACACTTAAACCTTGAACATCAATGGCCATGCACAACACTACCATGGCCTGAGCAATAAATCAAACACACAGGGCTGTGACTATTATTTGTATACCCAAAAGTCTCCCTGGTGAAAGATAAGAATCTACCTTTTAGTTTTTATAGAAATGCAATAGAAAAGGGTAGCCTTAAAGTTCTAGTGGAGGGAAGAAAAAAAGAACAATTAACATATGTTTACTTACAGCAACTTATTACAGTCATGGTGCCACAGCACATTTGCGCCTGGCAGTGTATGACCAAGTATTTAGGATCTTTGTAGGCTGAAGTTCACCATGAAGACTTACACATTGTGGCTTTCTTCTGAGGGTGTTACTACATTACTATTTGAAGTCTCGTAGAAACTCTTAGCTTTAAACAGTAAACCTGTTGCACCTCCAGCTATTATTCAGATAGTCTTCCGGATTGTCACAGAGAGATGTTTCTTAGCCTTGCCTTTTCCTTTCATGGAGGGTTGTCACAAAGTGTTAATAAGAGCTGCGAGTTCAGGGTGTCTGGCTGTTGAATATCTTCCTCTCCTGATGTCAGTTGAGTTGTTTCCATTTATCAGCTGGGTGACCTTAGGCAAATCCTTTGACTTTTCTGTGTCTCCCCTTTCTCTTTGGTAAAATGGGAACAATTATAGGCCTTACCTCAGAAAATTGTTGTAGAAATTGTTACGAAGCAATCAATGAGCTTCCTACCCAATGGTCATAGAGGCCAATACCAGAGCACGAATTTTAGAGGGAAAAAAAAGGTTTACTGCAAGTCGACTGGCAAGGAAACAAGAGGAAATACTCAAATAATCTGTATCCTTGGGCAAGGGGCTAGGTGTGGCTCTATAAGCATAGAATAATGAGGTGTTACCTGATTGGATCTTGTAATAGGTGATGCCAGGAGGCATGATCCAACTGGATCCTGCCACAGGGTGACCCCAGGGCTCAATCTGATTGGATCCTGGATTCTGCCACATGGTGTCCACCTCTTAAATTGGTCCCCACTCTTTCACTGGAACAGTTAGGTTCCCCCTGTGGTTGTATGTTTGGTTGATTTGGGCAGGCTGAGGTTATATGATCTTCAACTTGGGGGTCCATGACAGCTGAAAAACAATTCACAACTTTGTTACATAAAAATTGAACCAGATTGGTCTGGTGCCGTTACAGAATGAATAAATACAGAGAAGATTTAGAACCGTGTCTGGCATGTAAGGAAGAGCTAGAGAGGGGTTGCTAGTATTTCCATTCTTACAAATGAGGCTTATATGATTTAGGAAGGAGGAGTGATGTTCTTTATCTCAGAGATTCAAAACTCTGTTCTCAGGACACCAAACTTATCTCCTTTCAATGCTCTCAGAATCCTTCGCTATGCTCACTTAATCTGAACTAGCTTCATATTTACCTATATTTATAACAATTATTTTCTGAAACAATGAATTCTATTTCTAAACTACTTTCAGAATACAACTCATTAAAATCAGGGACTGCCCTCTGAGCTCTCCTAGCTGACATTTAGCATGGTATGTGGGCTAAGAAAGACAGAAGAAGAGAAACATTTTATAGCAGCATCAGGCCATTTAATTAGTATAAACATTTAGGAAAATTACTGGGAGTGAATCTGACAGTATGCTTTGTGCATGAG
The DNA here is from genome assembly GCA_004027835.1 of Alouatta palliata. Taxonomy (NCBI): domain Eukaryota; kingdom Metazoa; phylum Chordata; class Mammalia; order Primates; family Atelidae; genus Alouatta; species Alouatta palliata. The sequence goes on along the minus strand of PVKV010021243.1, from coordinate 22,290 downwards.
TGGTTTTCACTAACTCTACCAGTTTCTACACAATAGTTTGCTTCCCTAAGCAAGTGGGCAAGCTACTTATTTAACCTTTGTCCTTATCCTGATCAAAAGCAGCAGAAAGTCGGGCACAGTGGCTCACGTCTATAATCCCAGCACTTTGGGAGGCCGAGGCGGGCGGATCACGAGGTCAGGAGTTCAAGACCAGCCTGGCCAACATGGTGAAACCCCGTCTCAAAAACGAAAAGAAAAAAAAACTAGCAGAGATGCATTTGGTTAAAACCTTCTGATTAACAGATGAACACTTTGAAGCACTGCTCATGATTTTCATTCCTTGTAAATATATAATAAATAGAGGAATCAAATCTCAATTGTGTCCTGGGCAATGTTTAATTCAATGAAATAAAAATTTAATATGTTCTATGGATAATTTCATGTTTTTATCTTAAATTTTTTTTAACTTTTTTTGACTAGGTTCAGGGGTACATGTGCAGGCTTGTTATATAGGTAAACTGCGTTTCCTGGGGGTTTGGTGTAAGATGATTTTTTTCAGGCAGGTAATAAGCATAGTACCTGTTCCACTCCCTCCATTTCCCCCTCAGCATATCTCTTGGGAAGAAGTGATGTGGTACTCTGAGAAAAGTATGACTTCTGGATTTTGTAGACCTACATTTGAATTCTGTTTCTGCAACTTGACAGCTGTGGGAATTGGGAAATTTGCTTAGCTTCTCTAAGTTTGTTTCGTAAAGTATGAAATAGATATGAAAATAGCCCATGGCACACACCTGGGCCAGTGCCTGATGCCGGTGCTTCAGCCATCTTTGTTCTTCTTTCCTTTTCTTTCCTCTTTGGACGAATTGAAGTGGGGGTCCCAAAGGGTTGTGGGCAGAGCACTGGCTGCTTCATGGCTCCCAGGGCTGTGCTTTCATGCCACTAAGCTGGGACTGAAAAAAAAAAAAAACCCATCAGGTTTCACACTCTTCCAGTCTGTTTCAGTAGTCCCTGATGCCCCTTTCAAAGCAGAGCATCTTATTCCCACTCACCTCAAACCTTTCTCAGAACTCGGAATATGCATTATCTATTTCCTCTTCTACCCAGATTAAAACTGTGTCTCTGCCACTTTTTGCTGTGTGACATTGGGCAAGTTACTTAATCTCACTGTGCCTCCATTGCTTTGTCTATAAAATAGGAATAATAGAAAGACCTAACTCGAGATTGTTCGGGGAATTACAGGAGCTAATAAAGGTAAATCACCTAGAACATTTTCAAGCACATGGGCAGCACACAAATGCTGGCTACTATTGTTAATATTCTGCGCCAGCTACCTAGGGCTGTCTATCCAGATTTTTCTTGTGGTTATGCAGTTTCTACACCAATCTTGTGTAACCAGAAACTCTCTACAGCCACTCTGACCACAGCCAATGACACTTACATGTAGGAGACTGGTTCTTTAGGGCCTCTGACGAGCCACCTATGAACTGAGCTTTCTGCTACCTGGGGACATTCTGCTGCCACTGTGTACATGTGATGCGACCACCCCCTCCACCCACATAGTCCTGACAGCCATGCAACTGCCTTTCTGCCAGACAGAAACATTTGTTTCTGTTTTATAACTTTTTTCATAGATATTTCTCTACCACTCGGGTATGATTTCACAGGGCTAGACCAGGGAATGATATTGATGACCCATCTTCCCCTAACTTCAGATCACCCTTTCTGACTGGAAGTCATTTTTCTTGAAATCTATGGTCTGTGCCTTGGTTTCTCCCATCCTTAAGGTGAACTTTGTTAGGAAGACTCCTAATTCCGCTTGCAAATAAAGCTACTCCTCAGTGTGCCCCACATGACTGAAGCCAGGACCTCTACTACATGCTGATAGTCATCCTCTTGGTGATACAAGTCACTGAAATCTCTAATTAGAGTTTTGCACACCAAATTTTGTTGTTAGAAAAGTCAAATATGGGCCAGGCACAGTGGCTCATGCCTATAATCTCAGCCTTTGGGAGGCTGAGGCAGGCAGATCACAAGGTCAGGAGTTTGAGACCAGCCTGACCAACATGGTGAAATCCTGGCTCTACTAATAATACAAAAATTAGCTGGGTGTGGTGGCGCGTACCTGTAATTCCAGCTACTCAGGAGGCTGAGGCAGGAGAATCGCTTGAACCCAGGAGGCAGAGGTTGCAGTGAGCCAAGATGGCTCCACTGCACTTCAGCCTGGGTGACAGAGCAAGACTCTGCCTCAAAAAAGAAAAGAAAAGTCAAATATGATTTAAATAAAGAGGACCGGATGCTACTCTATCAGAAAATATGCAAAGCAGCAATATGATGCTACAGAGAAAAACTGTTTTCTTCCCTATCTATGTGGTCAGCTTTAATCTAGCCTCAAAGAGAGGAACCCCAAATGCCTTTTGTACACATTTGTACACAAAAGGGTATTTGCATGTGGTTAAGTTGCTGACATTTCTGGACAGAAGAATGCTTTGAGGAAAACAATGGAAGAATATGTTCTACTTTGATTTCAACTTCTTGATACTAAGTAGAAACCCCTTTTTCTGATCTTACAGGCAAGCGACCCCCCTAAGAAACAGCAGGGACAAGCGTGAGTGCCAGAGTAGCAGCATATGTCCTCACTGTGAGGATGGCACCTGCGCAGATACTAATTTCAAGGCATCCACATCTTGTTCCTAGTGAAAAGAAAAGTAAACCACAAGAGTTCTAAAAGAAAATACACCATGGAATATTATGCAGCCATCAAAAACGATGAGTTCGTGTCCTTTGTAGGGACATGGATCTACCTGGAAACCATCACTCTCAGCAAACTGACACAAGAACAGAAAATCAAACACCACATGTTCTCACTCATAGGTGGGTGTTGAACAATGAGAACACATGGACGCAGGGAGGGGAGCATCACACACTGGAGTCTGTCGGGGGGAAACAGGGGAGGGACAGCAGAGGGTGGGGAGTTGGGGAGAGACAGCATGGGGAGAAATGCCCTACATAGGTGATGGGGAGGAATGCAGCAAATCACACTGCCATGTGTGTACCTAAGCAACAATCTTGCATGTTCTTCACATGTACCCCAAAACCTAAAATGCAATAAAAAAAATATATATATATATATATATATATATATATATATATATATATATAGAAAAGAAAATAAGAAAAAAATATTTGCCCATTTGCCTTGGTGTTTGGTTTGAAATGAATAAATATTTTTGATCAAATTTCATCTTTAGAATGTAAGCTCCACGAGGGTAAGAAATTTAATCTGTCATGCTTACTGCACAATCCCGAGTCTAGAATGTTTTTGTTTAGTGCTCAGAGTTAGTGACTATCTCATATATGAGAGTTATGCACTAGATACACAGAAGTTTATTCATTCATTTATTCTTCCATTCAGCATATATTTATTTAGAACCTACCAAGTGCACATGGATGACTGAATGAATGTATGAATTAATGAAGTTTTCTCAATATCGGAATTTAGGAGGTCTTGCATTTCAATTTATTGATACTTTGAACTAGCTAGACTTAAAGTCTGACAGAATCTAGGATTATTTTTTAATGCTCATTCAGAATCAATGATTACTTTGAATATAAAAGGTATGCACCAAAGTTGAACAAATGCAAATTATAACATTCTAAAAAATACAGCTAGTAATTGTATTTCAGAGGTTACAATCAACAAGATCTAGTCCGGATGTATCTGAATCTATATCCAAATATTTCACATCTACTTAAACTTGAATTGTGGAAAGCTGTGATCCTAAGATATCGAACCTGAAAATTCTTATGAAAGATCAATGATTAGTATAAAACACTAACAAACCACTGTAAGTATCCAAACTCTTAGGGACTTGAACTTATGACAACTCTTTCTTAACTCTGGGATTTTCACTCTTCAGTTAGTTCTAGAGCTTATTATGAGGAAATATGTACAAATAAGCTTGGGGGGGAAATTTTTTGGAAAAGTACTATTGCCTTTTCTTCAGTCTTCTTATTGAGGAAAAAAAATTGGTTGTTATAGAACCTACATTTATGTAGAGTATATTTAATGAGTTACAACTTGGATTGTGTCCTATGATGTTAATGCTGTGTGTTTTGATATCAATGGTTTCTATTGCAATCACAGAATTATTTTGCATTAACCACTTTAAATAGGAATTATACCCTTTAGGTACGACCTTTTTGTTTAACAAAGCTGAAAGCACTAAAAAAGCTAATAATGGGTGTTTATTTAATATTTAATTTTAACTCACAATATAGTCCATACCTGGTGTTCTAACTTGATTAATATTTGTCGTTATTCTTCAAACCTGCCCATCTTTACCTAAAACATTTCAACAGATGTTTTGATTACATTAAAATAAAATTAAGTGAGTTTGATATGCATGAACCCTTGCAACCTTACAGAGTTACGGATTTAAAATATGACCCTGGGAACTAACTTTGTTTTGACTCTGAATTTTTTGTATGTAGTTGCCCCCCCAAACTTTACTCCCATCTTTGTGTGTATGTGAAAAGAAATTTTATCAGTTAAAAGATACTTCATGAAAGATGATTTGGCATCCATGCAGGGCTGAGAAACCCATGGATAAATATTTAAAAGGCTACTAAGCAAAACAGCCCTGATTAATCTTGTTTTAACCTAGCTACTCAAATAGCTAATCTCTACTTTTTATATCTGTTACATTTTATGCCAATCATAAAGTCTTCCAAATCATAACTTTTAACAATCTGAAAATGTTTGTTCCTAGCTTTTTAAAATTAGCATTGACTCTAGTATCTCTGACACTACAAACCTAGTATCAGCCAACATGTGCAAGATCAACATGTTAATGATATGTAGTTTTCTGGCCAATTTTTTTCTTTTTTCTTTCTTCCTTCTCTCCTCTCTCTCCTCTCCTCTCCTCTTCTCCCCTCCCCTCCTCTCTCCTCCCCTCTCCTCTCTCTCTTTCCTCCATCCCTTCTTTCCTTTCTGTTTGCTTTCTTTTCCTTTTCTTTATTTTTCACTTTCCCTTTCTTCTCTTCCCCTACCCTCATCTCTTCTTTATGTAATGTCCTCGCTATGTGAGCAAATGATTAAACCATGCAGACAGTCAAATCACACAAGGATCTTGATTTCCTCCTTAGAGGTCTGAAGAACTTGCTTAGTCTCTTGCAAAACTGTTTTCTAGGTTGGATTACCTTTACATACTTGGGCACAACTTGAGTTCTACTTCCAATAAGAGGACCCTCCAGGCCAGGTTGCTGTGCACTTGTCTCCTTACAGATTTTCACAATGCCTCTGTGATAGCCAATGGCCACAGAAAGTTCTATAATCCCTAGCTATGAACTGGAACTGGTTTTTTAGATCAATGAACAACATGAAGGAGTGAGCTGCATCTTAGAGGTGGCACAAAGGATTCAATTTAATTAGCCCTTAAATGTAAAAGGTTTTGCATCACAAATCTGCTATGCATTGAAACCCAATATGCGTATAAGCCTTCTCAGAAAGAAAAAGAAGCATAGACAGTGGTGAATTGTTTTCCAGGAGAGAAATCTTGTATCTTTTGGAATAAACGCATTTTGAGTATCTAACAGCAATTTATTCTGGGCACAGACACTATTTCTAAACTGAACGTGTTTTTGTTTGAGTGAATAAAGCATAGAATTTCACAGAATTTTCCAGCTACAGAATTTTCCAGAAACTGGTATGTATTTCTTCCACAAACTCAAGGCCTTTCCTTTCAAATTATCTGTCTGTGTGGAGGATTTGTTGTGTGCAAAGTACCTCATGAGGGAAGAAGTAAGAGTATAAAGCTGAGTGGTATACAACTGGACAGTTCTTACCTGTAAGGATCTTACATAAGCAGATAAATTGGCTACCCAAACAATCATGGTGGAAGCTGTAGTCTGGCAGTGAGCTCTTCTAGAATCCTCTAGAAGTGATCCAACCTTTGTAGGTTGGATCAACATTGTTCTCTGTCCTCCTTCTGCAGGGGTCTGGGGATAATGTTGATAAAGTTTATAAGAGTTCTTGCTATTGCAATTGCAATTTGTCTTAATTTACTTGATCTATATTCTGCTAATGTATTGTTAGTGCTCAACACACACACAAACATGCGCACACACACACACACACACACACACACACAACCCTTTGGGGAAGAATAGACATCACACCTCCCAGCTGATGAGCTTATAGAAACAACATTACCATGCTTGATAGAATGTCCTCAATGTGTGCAAAATGAATTTATATTTTGTCCCATTTTGTTATGCAGGCTTAATGCTTTTTAAACATGATGTCATCATAAAAACATGTGTATACATGTACCTCTGCAGAAAACACTAAAATTAAATTGACTTGCTGGCTAAAGTTAGAGAAAATCCGTTTCTAGCTTCTCTGTACCACTCAATAAATTATTACAGTCTGTGCACAAAACACAAATTACATGCTTTATTAGTATGTTCTGTGGTAACCTCAAAACCACAAGTGTTTACATGTGCTGCACGCATGCACTTTGGGGCTTTTTAATAGCGGGTTGACAAGAGATTAAAGGCAGAAATATGGCATTTTATTAAAGCAAACATATCAGCATGCCTACCATGATAAAATGATCTAGTTTTCTTCAGACACAAAAGTTTCTGTTGAGTGATACCTTTGAAATTCCTTGAGGGCACCCTATTATTCACTTTCCTCAACAGAGAGCAGCTGCAAATGGTCTCCAATTTTCAAAGAGTGTAGCCTGGTCATTCTTTACTGTCAAAATGAAGAAGAGCATAAAAGTTAAGTCAATAAAGTAATATGAAATGCTTAATATAAAAATTCAAGAATGAATGATTAACCATTAAAAACTTACAGTAGCTATTTCATCCAGGAAAAAAAAATTAACATTTCCCCTGAAACCTATTAACACTCCTTGTAAACAATATTCTTTTTTGAAATATATGACCTTTCTAATGCTCTCCACACACACGGCATTTTTCTTATATCCACTTTACCAAACTGATATAAAGTTGAATTCCCCAGGAGAGAGTGCTTTGAGCCCCTTCCTCAGAAATATGTGGTCTTCTCCTGTATATTCCAAACAGATGCACTCATTTGTGTTAGATGATGTAACAACCTGTTGTTATTAATACAACTTCAAAATTACAGACTTTGCCAGTGGACAATCAATAGGCCAAAGGTACTGCCTACCTTGGGGCCCACACTTCCTTGTCAATCTATAAAATTTGATACGTTGATAATTATGGAAATTGATATTCATACCTCTCTGTTCTGGGTTGCACCCATCTTTCATCTGTGTCTCTGCTGTATCTGTGGAAATTGTGTAGAGGGCCGTGTGCAGAGGAAAGCAGAGATAAAAGATTTTTAAATATTTTTAAGGAAGGTATTTAAAACAGGAGGGTTGAGTTTAGTCTAGGACTTTTTTTCAAAATTAAATCAGAAAAAAAGCAAGAATATTCAGGACCTGTCCTACAGTGAATCCCTCCATACCATGATGTTGCTAAGGAAAATAACACTTTGTGCATAAAACATGCTAAGAATGATTTTGATTTAAAAAAAATTGTAAAATGATACAATTGCGGTCGACAAGACCGCTCTTTGAGGCTGCCAAATGTTTTCCCCACAACAACTTCAGAGCTGTTGGAGAAGCCTCCATCATGCCATCCTCCAAAATCCATCACCAGGGCTGTGTCTGTTGGTTAACTGAGGAATGAGTGGATATGACTTGTTTCTGGGAATAAACCTCAGATTGTATGAATTTTAAGTATTTCTGTAAACATCTCACAGAATTTATTTGTTTTAACAGATACTGTGAACTGTCATTTCTCAGATGTTCTCTTCCAGAAATTGGACAGAGATATTCAGACTAAAGGAGATAGGAAACATAGTGACTGATGGTTTTATTGCTCTTTTATCAAGAATGTGTCAAGTAACTAAGAAGCATTCTGCTCTTGAGGAAAACCTCAAAACAAAGGATGCAAGGAAAGAAATAACTAAAGAATATATAGCACTTTCTGGACTATAATTATCAAATCCTTTAGGTAGGTGTAGATAAAAAGTAAAACATCCCCTATATAGTATTTGTTTGCCATATGTTGATATTTTTAAAATAAAACAGTAGATTCCCCTCATAAAACTCACAACTTATCTGTTCTCTCTTCACATGGATGAGCCTGGCCTTCCCATTCCTGCTCTATAGGACTAATGCTATGACATTCTCTGGGTAAAGGCTGGGAAGTGGAGAGGATCAACGTGGGGAGGGTCTCTTTGTATCCTCTTCTATCAGCCATTTCAATGCAATTTGAAAACATAAATTTTAGGCTGGGCGCAGTGGCTCACACCTGTAATCACAGCACTTCGGGAGGCCAAGGTGGGCAGATCATGAGGTCAGGAGATCAAGACTATCCTGGCTAACATGGTGAAACTCATCTCTACTGAAAATACAAAAAATTAGCCAGGTGTGGTGGTGCATGCCTGTAATCCTAGCTACTCAGGAGGCTGAGGCAGGAGAATTGCTTGAACCCAGGAGGTAGAGATTGCAGTGAGCCAAGATGGCGCCACTGCACTTCAGCCTGGGTGACAGAGCAAGACTCCATCTCAGTAAAAACAACAAAAAAGATAAATTTTGTATAAACAGCCATTTTTCACGTATTTGACTCATTAAAACACTTCTGAAGAAGATATATAATTTCTGGTAGGTTTTAGTTACATTTACGTACGTGTGTGTGTGTGTGTATTTTTTATTTATTTATTTATTTTTATTTTATTTATTTATTTTTTTGAGACAGAGTCTCGTTCCGTCGCCAGGCGCCAGACTGGAGTGCAGTGGCACAATCTCGGCTCACTGCAACCTCCGCCTCCTGGGTTTAAGCAATTCTCCTGCCTCAGCCTCCTGAGCAGCTGGGATTACAGGCGCGCGCTACCACGCCCAGCTAATTTTTTTGTATTTTTAGTAGAGACGGGGTTTCACCATGTTGGCCAGGATGGTCTCGATTTCCTGACCTTGTGATCTGCCCGCCTCGGCCTCCCAAAGTGCTGGGATTACAGGTGTGTGTATTTTTGGCGTTACTGGCATAAGTTGTGCTACACAATATAGGAGATGAAAACTAATCATAGTAGTGAGGCTAACAAAGTGTGAAAGCCATGAATCTAAAGGAAACTTTCCATTTTTCTCTATAGGTTTTATAAAAACTCTGATGACATTTTCTCCCAAAATATGTGGTTTTCTTTTTTTTTTTTTTTTTTGAGACGGAGTTTCACTCTTGTTACCCAGGCTGGAGTGCAATGGCACGATCTTGGCTCACCGCAACCTCCGCCTTCTGGGTTCAAGCAATTCTCCTGCCTCAGCCTCCCGGGTAGCTGGGATTACAGGCACGTGCCACCATGCCCAGCTAATTTTTGTATTTTTAGTAGAGACGGGGTTTCACCATGTTGACCAGGGTGGTCTCGATCTCTTGACCTTGTGATCCACCCGCCTCGGCCTCCCAAAGTGCTGGGATTACAGGTGTGAGCCACTGCGCCCGGCCCGGTTTTCTTATTTTAATTCATTCACAAGCCAAATACAGCATCATGATTATTTTTATGTTACATGACTAATTTATACATTTTTGCAAATGACATCAATTTCTTTCTTCATTTGTCTATTCTTGTCCTTTTTGCTTCCCTCCATGAACACCCAATGCTTATTATATGTTTTTATATACACACATATGGATCATGGTTCTAGGTGTGACATACACAGAGGCAAATTAGACTTCATTCCTGACCTCAGAAAAATTACAATTCAATTTGTAAGCATCATGATAAGGTTAAGTAAAAGGCTATGTGAAGTAATTCCCGATTGTTTATTGTTTTATGCCACAGCACAATAAGTGACTAACATATGTTATCTAATTCAAACCTGTGGAATTGAGAAAGATATAAACATGGTCTTTGAAAATTTCCATATTGGAGGATAGACATTCAAAGAGAAATCTACAAAAGAGATCAGGAACAAATAGACATAGAGCAAGAAATAGAAAGTTATAGTGTCATTCAACCCAGAAGTAAATAGTAAGTAATGCCAAGTGTCATGGAAAAATCAAGGATCAGGCCGGCTGTGGTGGGTCACACCTGTAATCCCAGCACTTTGGGAAGCCAAGGTGGGTGAATCACTTGAGCTCAGGAGTTTGAGACCAGCCTGGCCAACATGATAAAACCCCATCTCTACAAAAAACACAAAAATTAGCTGGGTGTGGTGGCACACGCCCACAGTTCCAGTTACTTGAGAGACTGAGGCAGGAGAATTCCTTGAACCTGGGAGGCAGAGAGGATGTAGTGAGTGGAGTTCATGACACTGCACTCCAGCCCGGGCAACAGAGCAAGACTCTGTCTCAAAACAAAATAAAATAAAAGAAACAAGAATCAATATCGTAAATAAGCAATGATTTGAAGAAAGACATCATCATTAATATTTAAGAAAGGAAAGGAATGGAATTATTTAATTAGTCATGGCAAGGTGAATGCAGATATTTATCTTTGTTCTCTTACAAAATTTTATCAGAATGACAGTAAAGGGATTAAAAAGGAAAACATTACAAAATAAAAAAGCATGGAAGAAAAAAATGGTAGCAGATGAAAGATTTCAAGACTACTCAGGAAAATGGAAAGTTGATAGCTATGTGATAGAAACCTTAAGTATCAGCCTCTCCACTCTATTCAGGGTCAAGCAAGAAGCAGGTCAATTTTCATCAAGCAATTCCAGAATATCTCAAAAATTAGAGACAGTGGGTACATGTAAACGAAAGGACATAGGATGGGAATGAGAAAAGGGGAATTGATAATACCCCATGATCTCACACTCATATGGGGAATCTAACCGAGTTGTTTACAGAAGTAGAGGTTACCAGAGGCTGGGGAGGGGATGTGGGATGTGGCATGGGGAGAGGTTGGTGAACAAATATAGAGTTAGCTAGGAGGAATCACGTCTGCTCTTCTATTACACAGGAAGGTGACTATAGTTAAAAACAATGTATGTTTCAAAATAGCTAGAAGAGAGGATTTTTAATGTTCTCGCCACAAAGAAATGGCAAGTGTTAGAGATGATGGATGTCCTTATGCAAGGATAATGTGATCATTATGCAATGCATGCATGTATCAAAACATCACATTGTACCCCAAAAGTATTTACAATCATTACGTATCAACTAAACACAAAATAAAACTTAAAAAGAAAAAAAAAACTCATACACTCCAAAAGCTCTCTCCTATCTGGTAAGGAACTACATTTCTGCCACCCTATGGGAGATACTGTGGAAATACTTTGAACCAGAGAAGCTCTGGGCTCACAGATATCAGACACAGTTGAACCTAAGAGTGAAGCACCAAAAAAAGGAGAGGGAACTCCCTTTCTTAATCAACTAACAATCCCCCCACCTCCTATGTACTCATCTCTGGCATACTCAGAGCTCTAACAGTCAGATCGACTGCTTTTAAACTGTCTTCCTTACCATCTCACCCTGCCAACTGAATTTTCATTTTAAATCATGTGGCATATGTAAGGAGAAACTGGATTAATTAAAATGGCCCAAAGTAGGATATCTCTCCTATGATCTGTAAACAAGGCAGAGAAAAGCAGGGAAGAATAAAGACCACACCAATTGTCAAGATCGGAATGATAGCATGTAACAGGATCAGAAGATGATGTATTTATTTAAAAAACAGACTAAACATATATTTTGAACGTGCATGATGTAACTGACTAAACCTAGGTCAGCGTCAAACACTGACATAATGGTTCCTGTCACAGGATATTTGACCTTAGAGAACATCTGAGCACTTACCAAGGATATGAACCCACCTTGAAAGTCCCATGGTGAGATGTGTGTGATTAACACTAGGACTTTGTAATTTAACTGGAAATGGATTTTAATCAGGCAGTAATATTATGGGTCACACTCAAATGCTCTCATATAAGAAAGTTTAGAAAGATTTAGACTTTTTTTCTCTATAGTAGGTACAGATCATAGATTCTATCTTGGACTACCGTGTCTCTTGGGTGCTCGGTAGACATTGCTGCTCTTCTGATAGATAGAGAAAATGAGGTTACAAAATTGCTCTACGATCACTTACTCTTAGATGGAACAGGTAAAAATCCTTGGGGAAATCATGTTAATGGGCTATAGGTTTTCCAGAATTTAGCTATATGCTTGGAAAAAGAGTTAGAATGCAAACTTTAGATTTGAGCAACACCCCCATTTCATTTCTTATAATAGCACTGTGGTTTGGTGAGACATTTTTAAATTTGGAAAAGCAGAGCTGTAAAATATGTCTTTTTAAAGAAATATATTCACTAAAAAGCAATTTATTTTCCTCGAAACATAACACATTTATGTATATGAGCATCATGAGAAGTTGATATTGGTACTCAATATAGACTTTTTGATAAACAGGTGCTTTGAGATAGATAAAAGTTTCTTCTTGGTGGTCAAGACAAATTCTTATCTTGCAAGAGCATGAGAGCATGTTTAAATTCTATAAACAATGTAATACAGAAAGAGTCAAAAGAAATTTGTTGAGGAAGAGAGATGAAATAAACAGAAAGTAATAAAAATGAGGGAAACATGTAAACATTTACAACCTGTTTACAACTTCCTCTTAAAACTGCTTATTCAAGCTCATTCATTACATTAACAGAAAAAGGACAGAGACCATGCTCTTGTCATTTATCTAAGATGAAAATTCATTAGCATATCATTAGCATGTGGCAAAGTTTAAATTTTCCACTCATAAGCACATAGCTTGGGTGGGCTTTCAGCACACCAGCAATCTGTTCTGAAATTGTGTGAACATTCCTATATTTAAATTCCTGAACTATTCTTTCCTGAAATATTCGCTTGAATATAGAACACCCATTACCACTGACTGTGGAAGAAAGTGAACCTCCTTAAACCCCTCAGTTAAGGACTTACAATGAAATGCCTCGTTAAGAACCTTAATTTAAAGCAGCACACAGTTCTGTATGTCAAAGGTAATAATTACTTTCTTTAATGAACCTGACTTTTCTCTGTGATGAGTAAGACTCCCACCACTTTGTTTATAGTAACTCTGGATTTATTTCAGGCTTTCTTTAAGGGCTCTTATTTTTAAAAAAATAAAAATTATGTCTGTTTTTCTGGGGTCAAATTCTGCCTACTCTATACTGAAACCATGTGCTGTTCAAGCACTGCTAAAAGCAATTACCCATATATTCCTGGGACATGCAGGGGCCTATAGAAGTCATATCATCCATATCCTAGCTTCTAAGCAGAGCTACAGATAAATTATGTCAGCCTGAAAAAGGCCTACCCTACGATTTTAAATAACTTCCATGTGAATTATAGCTTTCCAAAATGTCCCAGGAAATTAAACAATAAAATTGAAAAGCTCTTGAACAAATTGATTTTATAGATACTATTATAATCTTAAGAACTTAAGATCTATGTTTGCAGGCTCAGGAGGGCTTGAAGAGTTACGCCCAAGTATATGAGAACTTATGTGGCAACTTGCTTTAATTGTAATATTAGGCATTTCTTGGTTTCCTCCAATATAGTTAGATCTTTCCCCTATCTTATCAGCTACCCATAATATGCTTCCCAAAATCAATTCACATTTTATATAAAATGATTGAGAAGTGTTTTAGCTTTTAGATGTTGAAGAATTTAAGTCACATAACATAGTCCCTTCAATTTACAGACACGAAACAAATAAACATTAAATGCTTCATCTAAGGTCATACAGTATTTATGTGAAAGAGGCAGAAGTTGAACTTAGCTATTGAGTATTTGGTATATGAGTCTAAATCTTTCCAGTCTACTAAAACCTGCCCTTTGTTTCTGGATAAAGAGAGCCAATTATACTTTCTAGTATTTTGTGAGATACGCACCACTACATAAGGTTCACTTCATAGAAATGTTTTTTGTTTTTACAATGTCAAACTACTGGCTAGGGATATTAATTTCTTATTAATCCTACCCTAGCATCCCATCAGGCTGAGATTCACAAAGGTTTGGAGCAGGAAAAAAACCTTAGAGATCCCGTGTAGAGACGTTTTATGAACTGTAAGGCAGTTTCATTAGCAGTCCTCAACTCAGGGAATAGAGAAGAACCAAGGCACAGGCTTGCCTGTGTCACAATGAGCCAGGTATGGTCTGGATTAACACTAATGCCACTGATACCCAATATAGTTCCTTTTTCACTCTACAGAAGACTTAAGACAAGAATCTTGACACTTTATCAGTTTTTATTTTTCAAGTGAAATGGAATTATAAAATTGAACCATAACTTGCATTAAAGTAAGCCTAAGCCCTTAACCCCTGTAGCTGGATGCAGGAGCAGCAGAACATTACGGCATGGATTTATCTTCTGTTTCTTTGGTGTCATTCCTTACAGTCAACCACTGAAAAGTTTCTACATGGAAAGAGAATTTGTTCCGGAAGCCCCTTGAACTGGCGCCCTCCTTTCCAATCTTTTCTATGGTCCTTTCATGTAAGTGTTACATCAACTTTTTGAAAGAGTGTTGGTCTGTTAATCGTTTCTTCTACTATTAGCAAATTAAACAACATTTTTAAATCTCTTGGGTCTACAGTCTTCTGTTATTTTAACATTTAATACAGAAACTAGGACGATTTTAATCCAAAAACATCTTATTTTCAATTCCATTTAATTCTGTTCCCAAAGTTCAAATAAAATATAAAGAAAAACCTAATGGAAAGGTTCCTGTTTGTCATGGCTATGGCTAATCTGACTATGTATCTAGAGCTTATGAACTGTACCTTTAGGGGAAGGATGCAAAACGTCAGGATTTCAGAAAACCCCCAAATCACACAGCCAAATCTGTAACGTTTAATGAGATCACCTCCAGATGTAACTAACAGGAATGTCCAGTTGTGCAATATTTCTTTTATTAGCAGATAATTTAGGCTTCTGAGCAAGTTAAGTAACAAAATCAGCAGAATAATCAATATCTAGTTGGGCTATCACTGGTGGACTTAAAGAAAGAGCTCTTTTGAATTTTAAGAGTTAGCACCCATTCAAAAATAAAACATAGATTTGTCATTTTTATTTTTTCTTACTCAATTCCCAGTCACTGGGAGAACAAATGGGATGATAGAAAACAATAAAGACCTGAATTTGATAGAACCGTGTTTGAAACCCAGCTTTGTTGCTTCTAGCTATACTACTTTAGGAAACCCCTCTGCACCATATTTTTCTGTCTATAAATTTGGAATCGATATGTCGTCTATAAGATTGCCGTGAACAAAGTAGATCATTGATGTGAAAAGGGCAAACACAATACTTGACATGTGGTAGAGGCTGTTTCAGAAAGCATGTCCCAAATTAACTTAACAAAAATAGTAGTGATATGAATAATTTTAACACCTGAAATATATATGGAAATCTTCGTTTTTCCAACAACAGGATGTTCATAATTCTAAAGAAAAAGTATCAACCTCATAATTTTGGTTTCTTATTTACAAGGATTTTGAAGACAGCAGAGCCAAATTATATAAACTCTTCCAGAGATTTTTGTCGGCTTTTTAAGTTTATCTGAGACTATATTTGATTGAATTGTCATAACTTTAGATTGTATATTAAACCTGAAAAAATTACATAGATACACTAACATTCCATTCCAATATCTAAGTTGGAATATCATTCAACACCAGGTGCTTGGAACATACATTGCAACACTTGGCCCCAGCTTAGCAGAGCCTGGACTCACAGTCACCCTAAGCCTTATATGAATCAGAGCCAAATAAGTCATTAGAGAATCCCAAACACTCAGTCTTGGGTAAAAAATGGAGGTTACCAGTGTACAGCTGTGACTCCGTGTATCTGTAACATCTATAATACTTCAGCGAAATAGCAACAATCACATCAATTAAAAACACAATCTAGAAAAACCTCAATATTTATTAAAACAACAGCAACCACAATAAATTTTGTAAGACTTTAGCCATAGAACTTGTCATATGACAGAGGTCATGCTCATAAGTAGTTACTTGAGAAACTGTTAATTCCTTTTGGTAACCAATCACAGGAAAGCCAGTAAGATTCACTAACCATTAAAGCTTCAGCAACTAATTTAACTAGAACTTCCACCATTTTCAGAAAATGCAGGCTGGATAGAATCAGCATAACTATTTTCCTAAATTAATACACATATTCAATGCAACAGAATCTTTTCCTAGATATTGACAACCTTATCTTAATGTCTATATGAAAGAGCTAAAAAGCCAAAAATGATCAATTCTATTTTGAAGGCAAAAGGGTAAGGGATTCGTCTTATCAGATACACAATGTTTTAGAAAAAGGAGGAGGAGGAGGAGCGAGAGGAGGAGGAGAAAGAAGAAAAACTCATGTAACTATGATGATGCGTATTAGTGCAGGGCTAGGGAAACAGAGCAGAGAAGCAGAACACAGTGCCCAGGGATAGTTATGTAGAAAGTATGATTTAGTATTCAGAATAAAAAAAATAATCTTACAAATCTATGGACAAAACCCAGTGGAAACATTTTCAAACTCTCTAGTTACAAGTAAAATGAATATTTAAAACACAATGATCTAACTCTTCACACTCATCAGACTGACCAATATTAAAAGTTGCTCAAAAGTGTTAGGATATGTATGGAGAAACAGGAGGAATTGTCAATAGCTAGTCAAACTGAAGATGGGTGCAACCTACAGCCAAGAATGTCACACTTGGAAAAACCTTGTACATGTGAATGTAAGAAAACGTAGACAAGAATATTCATTGCATCATTGGCTGTGATTAGGGAATAGATTTAGGAACAAGATGACCTGAACGTCAGTCCTGGTACCAATCCTTAACTCTGTGAACTCAGGCAAGTTACCAACCTCTCTGTGCTGTGGTTTCCTCATGAGTGAAACAATCTCGTAGCTGTTGTGAGGATTAAGTGAGTTCATATAAACAGAGCATTAAAAAATAGTCTCTAAATTTAATATTCACTACTGTTTAATTATATTTATTTAACATATAGCTGTTATTCCAATTTTATTAATCTACCACAATAGGAAATGATTATATTTACAAATAAGAACTTCATTCTTTCAAGCTACACTAGGTCACATGGAAATCACAGTTCTTCAAGCCTTCAAATTTCATTTCAGCTGTGGAAAACATTCCTCAACAAAAGCTTAAACAGAAGCAGGCAACAGGGTCCAGGATAAACCTGATCCTTCAGAAGTCAGCATGACATGCTTAATCTCCATCATGGCACCCAAATTTCAAGGGTTAATAGAAATAAGAAAAATTAAAGAAAACCATATGCATCAAATTCTAAACCTAAGAACAGGGGAGACTAGGGAATAATGTTCACGTTTTTTTAAAGGAAGCACTCTAATTCCAATAAAGTGCAGTTTCCCCACTTTAATTCAAAATACGATTTGGTTTACAACACATGCACATACACACGCAGCTTGCTGAAATTTTTTAGAAAATGTGCAATGTAATGAGGATATTTTTATACTTGAAATCTTTATTTAATAATCACAAAAGTGACAGGAAAATTAAAAATATTTTAAAAAGACTTACAAACAGCCAAAAAGTAAAAAATTCTCTTAACCTCTTTGCTTCACGCTAATAATTTCTTTCCCTGACATTTTATACATACATACACACACACATACACACCCCACAGGGTATTTTAAAAGCACATGAGATTGCAATATTCATTACATATGCATAAGACCAATTTTAGTTTCATTCTTTCTTATCCACGTGTATATCCAATTATCCCAGTATCATTTATTAAATGACTTCCCACTGACTTAAAATGCTATTTTTATTACAGTCATAGTTTTTTTTCCAGGAATCTAGTCTATTCTATTGATCTATTATTCTATGTCAGTGCCAAAATCCACATAATTTCATTTACTATAGTTTTATATTATATTTTGATATCTGTAGAGAAAGTTCTCCTTCACTTCTCTTTTAAAATTTTTCTTGCCCATTGCTATGGTTTCTTTTCCTCACCTCATCTTTATAATTGACTTACAAAGTTCCATAAAGTATATTTTGGAGATTTAGATTGACACTTCTTTAAATTTATAGATTTATTTGCAAAAATGGGATATTTTCAATATCCCAAGATATGCTGTAAGAAGAAAAAAGTGGATTAGAAAAAATATATACCTTTCTTGAATACTGACTGTCAGAGAAAGGTTATTTTCTATAGATAGATAAGTGAGGGTACTCATTTTTATTGTGAAATAGGAAGGAAAGGATAAAGTGAAAAATAAAGGCACAAACAATATGATGTATTATAGTTTAACAGATTTGATTTTGAGGCATGTCTCTTTTATCCTGTCTGGACCAAAATTTTCTCATCTGTTAAAGAAGAAGCTTGGATGGAATGAGGTCTAAGGCCATTTCCAGCTGTATAGTCTAAGATACTCTTATTTTAGACAGGACAAAGTCATGGGCCAAAACACATGCAGCTAAACACTGACATAGACACACTTTGTGCATGGCCATGCCTGCACCTGATTCTGGGAAGAAAACAGATTTGTTGCCCTGCCTTCATTATGGATTGGTCAGCCAAAGTGAAGAAAGGCACTGTCCATCTAATTGTTCACTTGAGAATGCTGAGGCTCAGAAGAGTTAAGTAAATTTTCCAAGATCACACAGCTAGCAAGAGGCAAAATGTCACTTCACTACTAGATGTGTGATACCAAGATTGATTCTCTTTCTGAAAATCAATTAAAGCAATTCCAAGGGTTTGGTGAGGCAAAAATAGAATAATGGGTAGGTGGATGTCTAAAAATTAAGATACTGAGACTATCACATTTCAACAATATTATCTCTTCATTTCAAAGTACAAAAATAGGCATCTGCTGAGAAAAAAAATAGACCTTGTTTAGAAATGACTTTTTAAAAATCATCATCAAAACTAGATGTCAGAGAATTGCTTTTAAAAAGCTGTGACTTAACACTGACTTCAAGTCTCTAAGTATGAAGACAACAGGAGAAGTCATTTTGTACTCCATTATACCAAACAGTACAACCAATAAAATGAGTGTTATCAGTATCTTCTACCCTAACTAGCATCTATTGTACTAACTATCCTATTTATACTAACACCATGAATGGTAGCTTTTAAAGAATCATTTCGGCATAATTAGTTCAACATAAAAGAACTATGTTAATAGCAAGAGTTTATATTTACTGTGTATGCAGCATATGCTACATGTTGTTCAAGGTTTTTTTTTTTTTTTTTTTTTTTTTTTGAGACACAGTCTGGCTCCGTCACCAGGCGCTAGGCTGGAGTGCAGTGGCGCAATTTCGGCTTACTGCAACCTCCGCTTCCCGGGTTCGAGCAATTCTTCTGCCTCAGCCTCCCAAGTAGCTGGGACCACAGGCGCACGCCACCACGCCCAGCTAATTTTTTTGTGTTTGTAGTAGAGACGGGGTTTCACCATGTTGGCCAGGATGGTCTCAATCTCATGACCTCGTGATCCGCCCGCCTCGGCCTCCCAAAGTGCTGGGATTACAGGCATGAGCCACCGCGCCCGGCTGTTCAAGGTTTTTACAGACTGCATAGATACAGCAGTTTGCACTCAGCCCTATACCTAGATGGCAGTGTGTGTATTAAAATGAAGGCAACCCAGCCCTGAAACCTGAGATTCTCTCACCAGGTAGAGATAATGAACTTTTGGGAAAGAAGAAGAAGAAAGAAGAAGAAAGAGGAAGAAGAGGAGGAAGAGGAAGAAGAGGAAGAGGAGGAAAAGGAAGAAGAGGAAGAATAGGAAGAGGAAGAGGAGGAGGAAGAAGAGGAGGAAGAGGAAGAGGAAGACGAGGAAGAAGAGGAAGAAGAGGAAGAGGAGGAGGAAGAAGAGGAGGAAGAGGAGGAGGAAGAAGAGGAGGAAGAAGAAGAGGAAGAAGAGGAAGAAGAGGAAGAAGAAGAAGAAGGAGAAGAAAGGAGGAGGAGGAGAGAAGCAGGAGGAGAGGAGGAGGAGGAAGAAGAAGAGAAGAAGGAGGAGAGGAAGAGAAAGATGAGGAAAAAGAAGGAGAAGGAGGAAGAAGGAGGAGGAGGAAGAAGAGGAGGAGGAAGAAGAGGAAAAACAAGAGAGGAGGAAGAAGAAGAAAAAGGAGAAAAGGAGGAGGAGGGGAAGATGGAGGAGGAGGAGGAGGAGGAGGAGGAGGAGGAAGAGGAGGAGGAGAGGAGGAGGAGAAAAAGGAGAAAGAAAAGAAGGAGGAGGAGGAGGAGAACAGGTCAAGTTATAGTGCTTAGTAGGTACTGAACACTCTTCTAAGTTCCTTTAACATTAACTTCTAACCCTTGAAGTCCACTCACTGCCTAATTCCTTAGAAGCTGTGTGATCTTGGGAGAAGCAACTAAACATAACTGAGCTTGACATTAGAAACAAGAATGGTAATGCACAACACAGAGTTTTTGTAAGGTTTAAATAAGCAAATTCATTTGAAAGCACGCAGCATGTGACTGCTCAATAAATGCTTCCAGTTTTTACCTGACTGTACAATATTTTCCTTGTGATTTCAGAAAGTTTCATCATCCTCGGAGAGATCCAAGATGGCCGATCAGCAGCAGCTCAAGATTGTAGCTCCCACTGAAAGCGCAGAGAGTGAGTGGACGCCACATTTTCACACGAATTTTTTTTTTTTTTTTTTCACCCAACGCTTTGCTTTTCTTCACTGAGCTCGCGTCAGGGCTAAGCACGGCAAAGCGTTGCGCCCGCCTCCCGGGACCCCTCAGGTGGCCACCTCCGCTGCCAGGCGGTCCAGTTCCTCAGCTTCCCGGGGCCCTTGTTCCGTGAACTCCGTGCTCGAATTTTTATTGCCCACGGACCAAGAGATTCTTGGCGGAGGAGCCCCACGGGTCTCCAGCGCGACTCTGTTGGTGGGCGTGGCCGTTTTGCAGGCGCCCGGGAGCGGCGGTTCTCAGTCCGGAGTATACGGGACTCAGTGCCCTTTTGGTTGGCGTTTGGAGCTCCGGGAAGGCAGAGTCTCCCATTCAGCTGATTGAAAAGCGGACTGAAGTGGGGAATCAGACTGAGAGATTCCCGGGCAGAAAAGCACCACGAATCTTAAAGCCGCTGTTTCAGCCGGCGTAGTGGGTCCCCGCAGGGGAAGGCTGGTACCCCCTTCCACACACACACAAAAAAACAGCAGTTGGAACTGCTGAGGATTGAGAGTTTCACAGCAAGCATAGCTGAACCCGGGAAGGTCCAGCTCTCTGGAGGAGGGGCGTCCACAGAAGGAAAATTAAGAAATAGAAAAAACTTTATCACCAACAAGCTGGACGTCCGTCCACTCAGAGACCTAATCTGAAAGTCCGCAATTACACAGACGACAGGTGGATAATCTACAAAGATGGGAAGAAACCAGCGCAAAAAGGCTGAAAACACTCGAAATCAGAATGCCTTTCCTCCTACAGAGGATTGCAGTGCCTCATCACCAGTTGAACAAGGCCTGATTGAGAATGAATGTGAGGAATCAATAGAATCAGGCTTCAGAAGGTGGATAATGAGAAACTTCTGTGAGCTAAAAGAACATGTTCTAGCCCAATGCAAGGAAACTAAGAACCTTGAAAAAAGGTTTGACGAAATGTTCATGAGAATGGACAATTTAGAAAGGAATATAAGTGAATTAATGGAGCCGAAAAACACAATATGAGAACTTTGCGAAGTATGCACAAGTTTTAACAGTCGAATTGATCAAGCAGAAGAAAGGATTTCAGAGGTCAAAGAGCAACTTAACGAAATAAAACGAGAAGACAAGATTAGAGAAAAAAGGGTAAAAAGGAATGAGCAAAATCTCCAAGAAATATGGGACTATGTGAAGAGACCTAATCTACGTTTGATAGGTGTACCTGAATGTGATGAAGAGAATGAATTCAAGCTGTAAAATATTTTTCAGGACATTATCCAGGAAAACTTTCTTAACCTAGCAAGGCAAGATAATACCCAACTCTAGGTAATACAGAGAACACCACAAAGATATTCCTCAAAAAGAGCAACCCCAAGGCACATAATCATTAGATTCATCAGGGTTGAAACAAAGGAGAAAATACTATGGGCAGCCAGAGAGAAAGGTCAGGTTACCCAGAAGGGGAAGCCTATCAGACTCACAGCAGATCTCTCAGCAGAAACCCTACAAGCCAGAAGAGAGTGGGGGCCAATATTCAACATCCTTAAAGAAAAGAACTTTCAACCCAGAATTTCATATCCAGCCAAACTAAGTTTCATAAGTGAAGGAAAAATAAAATTTTTTACGAACAAGCAAGTACTCAGAGATTTCATTACCA
>PVKV010021242.1:13082-38097 GCA_004027835.1 Alouatta palliata | reverse complement strand
CAAAAATAACATCGTGCAGTTCACAGCGTATGTGGAAGAAGCAGAAAGTCTAACAATAATTCGAAGGATGGGAGGGGAAGTGAAGCGTGACGCAAGCCACGGCCATCACACTGACGTTGCGTGACAGTGATTAGAGGTGAGCTGCGCTACGCTGAGGGTGTGTATGGTGAATCCTAGATGCTGCCGTGACACTGAGGTCGTACAGTGGTTAGAGGTGAGCTGTGCTATGCTGAGGGTGTGTATGGTGAATCCTAGACGCTGCCGTGACACTGAGGTCGTACAGTGATTAGAGGTGAGCTGTGCTACGCTGAGGGTGTGTATGGTGAATCCTAGATGCTGCCGTGACACTGAGGTCGTACAGTGGTTAGAGGTGAGCTGTGCTATGCTGAGGGTGTGTATGGTGAATCCTAGATGCTGCTGTGACACTGAAGTCGTACAGTGATTAGAGGTGAGCTGCGCTACACTGAGGGTGTGTATGGTGAATCCTAGATGCTGCCGTGACACTGAAGTCGTACAGTGGTAATTACATGTACATTGTGTTACGCTGAAGACACGTGTGGCAAATCCTAGAGCAACCACTCAAAAATAAACCAAAGAAATGCAACCAGGAAGCCCACAGTGGAGGTAAAATGGAACCCTAAAAAATTCAAAATTAGGAAGAGAAAAAAGTAAAAAGCAGATGGGAAAAACAGAAAACAAATAGTAATATGCAGTTTAAACCCAGCCACATCAGTCATTATGTGGAAGGCGATGTGAATGATCTCAATACTCCAATAAAAACAGATGGTCAGACTAGACAGAAAGCAAGGCCCAGCTGTGTGTCAGACACAAGAAAGGCACTTGAAATATGCAGACAGGTTAAAAGTGAAAGGGTGGAATGCGTTCAGGAAGTGAAGGGTCTTCTTGTTGGATACTTGGTGGCCACCAGCAGGCCCTGGCGTAACTGAGCACAGCTGGAAGATGGCAGATACTGTGGATTCTGACTGGCACTGCACAGAATCCCAATTCAGTGGGCTGTCTACACGGCGTGGTAACTGGTCCTCTGGCTGTCTGGAATGTTCTTCCCTCAAATACCAAGACAGATTACTGTCTCATGTGTTCCTGCTACATATTACACGTGGCTTCATGTCCAAGCTCCAATAAAGCTTCTACCTTGCCTTGTACATCTCATTCTCCACAGAGCATCCAAAGTGGCCTTTAAAAGTATAATCGAACACATCACTCCTCTGCTCAGAAACCTTTGGTAGCTCCCCATTTCGTGATGGACAAACACCACAGTCCTTCTGAGGGTCTCCCTGGCTCTGAGAGTTCCCTGTCCCTCACCTCCCACCACTCTCCACCTCGCCCCCATCATGCCAGGGACACACCTGACTCGGGGCCTTGGTAACTGGTCCTCTGGCTGTCTGGAATGTTCTTCCCTCAGATGTCCATCCCTCCTCCATGTCTGTTCAGCATCGCCCTCTCCAGGAGCTTGCCTGGGCGCCCTCTTGCTGCACCAGCGCCTGCCCATCCCCAGCAGGCTCTCCTAGTCTCGCCCTGTCATCTGGTCTTTTCTCCCTTTGCACTCGCCACCTGCCACACCACACACTCACTGCTGCCTACTGTCTGTCCCCTCATCTGCAGTGAACGGGTCCTGGAGGCACGGCTTTGGTCTGCTCTGTTCCGACGTGCACTGAGTGTCTAGAACAGAGTGGCACACAGCAGGTGCTCAGTAAGTTATCTGTGGGCTAAATCGGTTGTGTGACCCACTGAGTCACAGTGTTAGCAAGAAAGGTCCTAAGAGATGAGCTGGGCAGCTCTCCCTCCACAGCCCGTTTTGGAGATCATGGGTTAATAGCAAAACTGGGGCCGGCGTTCTCGTGACCCGTGTGTTTTTTCAGGGAGCTCTGAGGAAGAAAAGAGGGGAAGGTCACATCAGTTGGCTGTGCCATCCAGTGGGCCTGGGCCGATGTGTGGGAAAGGAAGGCCTGATGGCTTCTTCTCAACCGCTGCTTCTGAGCCGTGTGGACCTGGGGCAGTTACTGGGTTTTTCTGCCTCAGTTGCCTCATTTGTGACGTGGAGGGAACTGGTGGTCAAAGCAAGTCCCTTCTGTGACTGCAGCCACCATCCCTCCTTGGGGTTAGGTGGGTAGCTTTGAGAAAGCACTTGGAGGAGTCCAGAACACACGACAAATGGGGTAAGGTGGAGGATGGAAACCAACTTACACGTGGTGACAGATGCCTCCTTCCCAGATGGGAAAGGACTTGGTCTCGGAGAACAGCCTTGTGCAGGGGCGGGACACCTTTATACAGGCTGCAACAAAGAACGGGGGCAGTGCTCGCCAGGGGCTCCTGACGCTGCACCCTTCCTGCCCCTCCTGAGGCCATGCCCGTGCCCGAGGGAGAGGGCCTGAGGTCTGCAGGCTGGCTTCCTCTAAGGCCAGGGCGGGTCGTGTTGTGGAGTGAGTGAGTTTCTTCTCCTGACACCGCTCTGGCTGGGGTCAGCGGGCCCTCCGCAGCCGTGCCTCGCATGCTGTGGCTGTTCTGACCCGTGACGGGCGGCACCGCTCATCCTGGTGCTTGGAGCGGCGGCACAGCCCCCGTGGCTCACGGGTCAGCCTGGGCACCAGGCTCCCTGCCTGGGATTGGGAGGTCTTGGGCCCACTCTGGCACCTCATGGTTTGGAAGCTCCTGTGGCAAACCCAGCTGTGGCCCAACAGCCCTAGCTGGAGGCACAGGCTGTGTTGGGAGGGGCACCCTGAGGCCAAGCCCTGACTTACCAAGCTCACAGCGTCTGCCTTTGAACCCTGGCCCGCAGTCACAGCTGTGGGCGTCCGTGCCTGGTATGCAGGTGCCTCCGTTCTGACAGGGGTTTTCTGAACAGTTCCCGGGAGCGTCTGAAAACAGAGGTCACAAGAGGTTAGTCACTCAGACCCCAGGACAGGCCTGCCTCATGGACACACTGCTGTCCTTTCCTCGATGACCTGGCCTGATGCAGGGTGGCCGTGCACTCCCCCGTGGTGTGCTGCGGTGACCTACACACCTCTGGGCCCTACAGCGTGGCCCCAGTTCAGGTGCAGAGAGAGCAGAGGAGACAGGCCTCAGCGTGCCCAGCTCTAACCTCATCACTGGAAGATGAGCAAGGAGGAGGGGGGAGGGAGGGAGGGAGGGGCGGGGAGCGGGGCCTTCAGTGCTGAGCCTCCTCTAGCCTGTGGCCTCTCCCCCAGCCCTGCGCTTTGCTGACTTTGCCCCTCAACAGGGTTTCTGCTTGGCTCCCGAGGCCCCTCCTGGTCCTCTAACAGGGCCCTCTGTGCAGACCTGCCTGACCACAGTGGCCACAGGAGCTGGGGGGTCAGCAGTGACACAGGAAGGTGGCCAGCTCACACTTCTCCATCTGTGTTCACTCTGTCCTTATTTTTCTCCTTATGATTATTTTTTAGCTTTGTTAAGATTCCTGTTTAAATTTTTTTTTTTTTTTTGAGATGGAGTTTCCCTCTTGTTACCGAGGCTGGAGGGCAATGGTGCTATCTTGGCTCACCGCAACCTCCGACTCCTGGGTTCAAGCAATTCTCCTGCCTCAGCCTCCTGAGTAGCTGGGACTACAGGCGTGCACCACCATGCCCAGCTAATTTTTTTTGTATTTTTAGTAGAGACAGGGTTTCACCATGTTGACCAGGATGGTCTCGATCTCTTGACCTCGTGATCTACCCGCCTCGGCCTCCCAAAGTGCTGGGATTATAGGCATGAGCCACTGCACCCGGCCCCTGTTTTAATTTTTAACTTAACATTAAAAAACACAAAAGAATAAGAATTGTGCCCACCCCACCGTGTCTAATACTGAGTAAGGCCTCGTCTCCCTCAACCATCCGGTCCAGCACCCCCCACCCCACTCCTCCTCATCTGCTCTTCACAGCCTCCCCGCATGCCCACCCCACGATGCGGCCGCCCTGGGCCTTGCTGTCCGTGTTGGTCCCGAGCCCTGGGTTTCTCTCCCTGGCCACTCCTCCTTCCTCGCTGGATTCCTTTTGGCTTTTCTCCTTTCTCTGCCCATCCTCTGGGACTTTCCTTGTCTTTTTGCCTTTTTAAAAAAAAAACTGAGATGGAGTTTTGCTCTGTCGCCCAGGCTGGAGTGCAGTGCTGCCATCTTGGTTCACTGCAACCTCTGCCTCCTGGGTTCAAGCCATTCTTCGCCTCAGCCTCCTGAGCAGCTGGGATTACAGGCACCCGCCTCCACGCCTGGCTAATTTTTGTATTTTTAGTAGAGGCAGGGTTTCAGCATGTTGGCCAGGTTGGTCTCGAACTGCTGACCTTACATAATCCGCCCGCCTCGGCCTCCCAAAGTGGTGGGATCACAGGCGTGAGCCACCGCGCCTGGCCGTCTTTCTGCCTTTCTTGACATGCTTAAAATGAGTTGTGGGCTTTTAAAAAAAAGAAACCCTTTATTATGGAAATGTTCAAACCCACAACATGTAAGCACAAAGAGCTCCACGCACTGGGCTTCAACACTGATCCACGCTGGCCAGCCCGGCTTCATCTGTTTTCATCCTGTCGTCCTCTTTCTCTGGTTGCAGAATTCCAAAGCAGCTCACAGATACCATTGCTCCTGTGAACACGGCAGCAGTATCTAATACTTCACGTAACCACAAATTGTCATTATTAGAAATTAGCAGTCGTTCCTCAATATCGTAAGAAATCCCAGGTCATGTTGGGACTTCCCCGGTTGTCTCAGGAAGCTGGTAATTTAAGGTCTAACCTGACGAGGGCCCCTAAGGCTCTACACGTTGCCTTGGTTTCATGTGCCTCAGGTCTGCTTCATCCTCCCGCTTCATTCATGGAAAACACAAGGTGCTGTGGAGTCCCTGCCTGGATGTGGCTCACTGCTCACTTGTTCCCACCCCGTCTCCTGTAAACTCTGACCACAGAGAGGGGCTTCCTAGGATTCAGGTTCAGAGGGTCTTTGCAGGGCTGCTTCTCAGGGACGCTCGTGCACCCCCCGCCACCCGAGGCGGCCTGTGATGTGTGCGAGTCCCGCCGAGAGACACGAGGGCTGGTCACTGGTCCAGTGTTGGCAGTTTGACCAACCCAGAATAAAGTCCCCGATGGCTGGAGCAAGGCATCGAGACCCCTGATCCAAGGACTGTCCTCACTGGCCTGTCTGACCCTGTCGCTCCTGCCCTCACCCGCTGCAGAGTGGTCTGTGAAGACAGGCTTTCCCTCACCTGCCTGTGGTCACCCTGGGCTGTGGCCCACACAGGCAAGGCAGGGTGAAGGCTCCATCCTGCTCCTTTACTTGTGTTTCTGCTGACCGAGTCAGTCCTCGGAAAGCTCCAAAGGTGCCCACTAAGTTGCTTTTTCTTTTGGAGTATCATGATGAAGACAGAGAGGCCGATGTGTCTGGCGGGATTCTGTCCTTTGCTGTCAGCGCTGTTCCTGATGCTCAGTGGATTCTGTCTCTGACCAGCAGAGCCCTGCAGGTTGGCTCCCTGCCCTCAGGACGTGGGCCACTGCTTTGAAAGCTTGCTTGCTTGCTTTTTACACAGCATGTCCTGGGCTTATTTTGTCCACATCCTGCTTCAGTCTTGGAATCACCCATTTCTCCAAAGATCACTGCTTTCCTGGCGAGAACAAGATCTAGACCCCATAACCTGGGCACTCATGCTGCTCCCTATGATGGGACGTCACAGCTTCAGGCCTTTCAATGAATTGAACTAGAAAGTTAGATTTTTTTTTTAAATAAACATTACGAGTTCATACTAATATTTCCATTTCAAATTAACAGAATCAAAGGACAGACAAGATTCTTATTTATTTATTTAAAGATGGAGTCTTGCTCTGTCACCCAGGCTGGAGTGCAGTGGCGCAGTCTCGGCTCACTGCAACCTCCGCCTCTCTGGTTCAAGCGATTCTCCTGCCTCAGCCTCCTGAGTAGCTGGGATTATAGGCACATGCCACCAAGCCTGGCTAATTTTTGTATTTTTAGTAGAGATGGAGTTTCAACATGTTGTCCAGCCTGGTGTCAAATTCCTGACCTCAAGTCATCCGCCTGTCTCAGCCTCCCAAAGAGCTAGGATTACAGGCGTGAGACACCATGCCTGGTCAACAAGATTTTTAATTTCTTTCATATTATATTTTTAATTCTTTACACTGAAAATCTTGGTGGCATTAACAATTATTTTATTTATCCTAACATACACATGTAATCATTTCAAAATAACAATACAAGGGTTACTACTAACGTTAAGATCACAGCGCATAGCCTGAAATTTCTGGGCAATCCTTCAAGGAACTGCCAGACTTTTTTTTCCCCCCAAAACATCTCTCCGTGTCCTCACCAATGCTTATTATTATCTGACTTTTTAATTCCCGCCACTCCAGTGGCTTTGATTTGCATGTCCCTGGTGACTGATGACGGTAAGCGTCTTTTCAGTGTACTGACTAGCCATCTGCACATCTTCCTTGAAGAAATACCTGTTTAGGTCCTTTTCCCATTTTTAAACGGGGCTGTGTTTTTGTTATTCAGTTGTTAAGAGTTCTTCAGTTTAGATACAGGTCTCCTATCAGGTATGACTCGCAACTGTTTCCTCCACTCTGCAGGCTGTCATTTTACTTTCCTGACAGAATCCTTTGAGGCACAGAAGTTGTTAGTTTTGATGAAGAGCGGTTCCTATATATAGATACATTTGTTACTGCTCATACTTTTATTGCTGGGCCTAAGGACCCTCTGTTCTGCCAAATCCAAGGTCATGAAGATTTACTCCTGTGTTTTCTTCTAAGAGTTTTGGTTTTAGCTCCTAACATTAGATTGTTGGTCCGTCCGTGTTATGAGGAATACGGAGGAAGGGTCCAGCCTCATTCTTTTGCACATGGATATCCAGTTGCCCTTGCCCCAGCACCATTTGCTAATAAGACTATTCTTTCCATATTGAATGGTCTTGGCCCCCTTGTTGAAATCAGTTGGCCATAGATGTGTGGTTTATTTCTGGACTCTCAATTCTTTTCCATTGATCTAAATGCCTGTGCTTAAGCCATCACCACACTGACTCCATTACCTTACTTTATAGCACGTTCTGACACGAGGAGCTGTGAATCCTCCAACTTTTTTCCTCTTTTTCAGAATCATTTTGCTATTCTGGTCCTTTGCAATTCCACATGGATTTTAGACACTGTACACAACTGTCCAGCGACATCTTAACAGGAACCCTACAGAGTGTTGTGAATAAAAACTCTGACAAATGATTAAGTACAAATAACCCAAGAAAACGTCAAAAGGCACGATCAGGCATTTCACAGAAGACCCAGCACCTTTGGTGGATGCCCATGAGGAGATGCTGAATCACATCAGTGCTCAGGAGACACAAACCCAGATCTCAGGGCTTGCAGACACCCATTCTGCCTGCGGGGTCTCAAATCCGGCACAGACTAGCTCTGGAGAGGCCGGAGATTCACTGCACCTCTTAGTCACTGCTGCAGGAGTGCAGACTGCTGTCACCACTTAGAAAATGACTTGGCAGGCCGGGCACGGTGGCTCACTCCTATAACCAGCTCTTTGGGAGGCCAAGGTGGGCGGATCACGAAGTCAAGAGATCAAGATCATCCTGGCCAACATGGTGAAACCTGTCTCTACAAAAATTAGCTGGGTATGGTGGCGCACACCTGTAGTCCCAGCTACTTGGGAGGCTGAGGCAGGAGAACTGCTTGAACCCAGGAGGCAGAGGTTGCAGTGAGCCAAGATCGTGCCACTGCACTCCAGCCTGGGGCCTGGCAACACAACGAGACTCTGTTTCAAAAAAAAATGACTTAGCGAAGTTCTCGTGTAATTTGGGCATTCACATATCCTTATCCTAGATGTAGCATTTCCACTCGCACACGCACTGGAAACCCCTGACGGGAACATCCACCGCAGCACGGCTCATGCCGGCCAAACACAGCCTACGTGTTCTCCACACATGGAGGGGAAGAGCCGCTGAATTCCAGCCAAACACAGCCTACGTGTTCTCTGCACACGGAGGGGAAGAGCCGCTGAATTCACCCGGTGGAGTCTGCTCAGTCATGGGTGTGAACAAGCCACAGCCTCCCAGACTGCACGGGCCAACCTCCGTCTGAGAATGCGGGCTGGAAACACAGGTCTCACGGTCACACGTGGCAAGACAGTTATCTTGCAAAGAAAACTTCCTGATTGTTCTGCCATACATATACGTATGATAAAATCACTCTCCCCACCTTCCACTCTGAAGAAAAGAGGAATTCTAAGCTCAAAGTTCAGGATCATGGTTAGCTGAAGGGGAGAACAGGGAGTATGACAGCAAGACACAAGGTATTGTTCACATTCTAGTTCAGAGGGTGGGTTCTCGACGTAAGGCCATCATTCAAAGGCCAACTATCGAAATAAAAGGTAGCTAGTGTGAAGCTGCAGCGTGAACCAAAGGTGGTGACTAGTGTGCACCCTGAGGGGCCACTCACGATTCTGCTTTGCCTGTTATCACTTAACGTCATTTGCACCCACCAGGGCATGAGCACCTACGCTGGTGAACGCCACCTGACTCGACCGCCGTGACCGCGGGGCCAGCCTGAGCCCTTCTTGAACGTCCCCTGCTGGAGGCCCAGGAGAGCTACCACGGGCCCCTCCAATTTCTGAGTTCTAGGAAATGAACACCTAGTATTTAAAGGGGCTGACGTAATGCAAACCATCAGATGAAATGTTTGTTTTTGTTCACTTAAAGGTCAACTCAAGAGTCTTCACTATGAATGGGCCACACTTTAATTAAGAGAATCCTTCACTCACGGCATCGGATGCACAAACCCGTCCTCCTGGTGCTCGCAGGGGCAATCCAGACCTCATACGGCACGAGAGAATGTGAACTCAGGCGTCGGTGAAGCCATGCTTGCAAACGCACCCTCTAGCACCGCAGGGGCCCTTGATGTATACAGGTGTCCCGGAGAAGCTGGGGGCAAGGCCTTGCGGGCGAGACCACGCTCAGCAGCTCACACCTTACCAAGTACTAGGCCTTCTTTGGGGCTGGGTTGAGGGGTGATCCCAGCCAGAGACTGTGGTGTGACTCGGGTGCTAGAAGAGCTGTCTGTGGAGGACACAGCCCTCAGGATTAAAGCCGGGGGAGCGGTCGAGTCTGACTCAGGGTGAGGAACACATGTCTCTTAGTGCTGCCTGGAGGGGAACTGCCTCGTGGCTTCTGGGCAGTCTTTCTGCAGGTGCTGGGCAGATGCCTCGATTCTCACGAGGCAGAGCCCTGGACTAGGAGACAGTTCGGGTCCTGTGTGACCCGAGTGTCCACAGTGCCCAGCTGGTCCTCAAGCTGGGGCCCCCACAGTGGCTGCTCCCTTTGCTTCCCCCATCCTGACTCTGCCTGCTCCTCTTCGGAGAAGCGAGGGGTGAGGTGTCTAGAGGTAGGGGCTGGGGTAGGCCCTGTCGCATGTGGAGGCAAAGGAGGGGAGGGGAGGGGAGGCAGCAGCAAAGCCAGTCTCCAGCGCAGACCCGGGGTGGGTTGGGCGGGTCCTGCCCCGGCCTGTTCCCATCTATGGGCTCTTGCTGCTTGGTGGTGTGGCTCCCCACCCTTCCCAGACTGGGGTGCCTGGTGCTCAGCCTCCCCTCAGGGAGACTCTGTGCTTCCTGGTCCCTCACCAGGGGTGGGCCCTCCTGCCTGCAGCCTCTAAGGCCCCTGAGAGCAGTCAGTCCCAAAGTCCCCGCCGGCGCCGCCCACTTACTTTCCATGTCCTTGTCGCCATGTTCAGGGAGCTGGAGGGCCAGGCTGACCTGCTTGGGGTCTTCCTCCGTGTTCTCGAGCTGCGCCATGTCTGTGGGTTCTAGGAGAAGCCACGTGGTGACCACACCGCACAGCTGCTTTGCATCCGGGATGGTCCTGGGGCCACCCTTTTGAGTACTTCCATAACTTGAGAGCAAGAAAGTCCCTGGCGGAGACCAGGATCCCTGCGTGGCCCTGGCACCTGTTGGCCCCAGCCCTGCCTCCCCTGAAGGGCTGGCCCTCGCCCTCCTGCTGACCCTCTGGAGGGGCTGGGCCTTCCACTTGCAGGCCTCATCAGAGCTGCTTTGGGGACAGTCAACAGTGACCGTGCTGAGAGGCCCCGTCCTTCTCACAGCTGATACAGTTGCTTTCTCCTTCTTAGGGTCAAATTATGCATTCCTCTCCTTCCACCCCCTGCTTCTTGGGGCCACGGCACCCCCTGCTCTCTCTGATCTGCCCTCAGTCTGTGCTGACCTGCCGCGTGCCCACCCCCCAACTGCATCTCGTCTGTGCAGGGTTCTCACTGCCACCTTGGGCATTTTGTGTCTGCTCCCACGGCTGCAGATACAACGGGCCCCCCATACTCCAGATCTCACCTGCACACTGCTGGGTGTCCCGGGCAGCTCCTGCCCTCTCCCCAGACACTCTTGGGGGCTCTCTCCCCTGCTCAGTGTGCAGCAGCCACCCTGGGCTCTGGTCCCTCCTTGTCACTCTCCCCGCTGCCTGCCCCTCCCTCCTCTGCCTGGGGAGTTTTTGCTCAGAACGTGTTCATGAGACTGGTGACTAGGCTCTGTTGGGGAATTCCATGAGGGTAAGCACTCGGCCTTCCAGGTGACAGGAAGGGCCAGAGAGGTCCCCTCTGGGGCAGGTGGTGCCTGCCCCACTCCCCGAGCATGTCTCAGGGCCTCTGCGTCAGAATCACAGGCAGATTCCCAGAGCGCCCTCACCCGGTAAACCTGGTGGGAAGGGGCCAAGGTCTGGACCCTCTGCCTCGCTGCTGCCGGGAGGCCTTGCTAGGACAGTGACAGGACCGCTGGACCACACTTGGAGTAGCCAGTTAGACCCTCATAGCCTCCTGCCCACGGCTTACCAAAACCAAGCCCTGCCTCGGCAAGCAAAGCTGCTGTCATGGCTCAGACCTGCCTCTGAAACGTTTGTGTCCTCTTGTGGCCCTGCCAGCAGCCTGTGCCTCCGCCCACACAGACAGTGTGAGGCCCTCAAGAGCCGCCCTCCCGTGGAGACGGTGCTCTCGGTGGGGGTGGTCTCATCATGTGGGGACAGGGCCTGGTGAGAGTGGCAGCGAGGACGAGGGCTGGCCACCAAGGCGGGCGGGGGGGCCCCGGCACTCACGTGATCTCACGATGGCTGCTTTGCTGGGGGAGCCGCCGAACCTGGCGCTCACTCTTCCTCTGCCGTCCACAAGCTCCGAGAACCTGCAGAGAGGGTGGGAGGGTCGCCACAGCCGGAGCGCCGCCTGGGTCAGTGGGGCCGACGGGTGGGGCATGTACCTGGGGGGCTGGGTGGGGGTTTCGGGGGCACTGTGGTCATTCAGCAGGCGCAGTTCCGGCAGGCGTGCTGGGGGCGGTCTGTTCCTGAGCACCCGAGGGTGGTGTCCTCCCTGGTGCCAGCGTCTGTCGGTGCCATCGCTGGGGGCTGCAGAGCAGGCGGGAGGAAGGGGCTGGTCTGGGGCTGCCCTCTGCTCCTGTCCCTGCCCCTGCGGCACATGAGGCACCTCCCACACTCAGCTGTACTTGGAGAAGGGAAGGGGGGGTGCTTGTGGGCTGTGGTCATCCAAGGCACTTGCGGCTTCCCCAGACGCCCTTGGTTCCCTTCCAGCCCACCCGCCAAGTCCCTTCTGAGGAGGAGCCACGCGCAGCCATGACACAGACATGCACTGGCCTGGGAGTCAGGAGGAGGGGCTGAGTCTAGGCCCCGCCCCCATCACTCAACTTCTCCAGCTGCAAGGCAGGGGACTCAGGTCCTAGGCTGCCCTGGAGAGACAGCTGTTCCCCCGCACTGGCCTCCTGATAGCACGCCTCACTGGGAGTCCCTGCCCGAGCTCTCACCCTGACAGTGTCCTTCAGCTTCCCAGGCTGGGCCCTCCTTCCCCCTGGGAGCTCCCCTTCCCTCTCACACTTGAGGCCGGCTCACAGAGGCCTCAACCTGCCCCTTCCGCGTGGCTGGTGTGCTTGGCCCCGAGCTGGTGGGGTGGCAGGGCCGGCCCCAAGCTGGTGGGGTGGGAGGGTTGGCCCCGAGCTGGTGGGGTGGCAGGGCTGGCCCCGAGCTGGTGGGGGCAGGGTTGGCCCCGAGCTGGTGGGGTGGCAGAGCTGGCCCCAAGCTGGTGGGTGGCCCCGAGCTGGTGGGGGGCAGGGCTGGTGGGGCAGGGCTGGTGGAGGCAGGGCTGGTAGGGGCAGGGCTGGTGGAGGCAGGGCTGGTGGGGGGCAGGGCTGGTGGGGGCAGGGCTGGAGGGGGCAGGGCGTGTCTGAGAACTCGCCAAGCTCGTGCACTTCGTGTCCCCAGCGCAGCCTCATGGGTCAGGGAAGAGCCTGGGTTCAGAACTGGAGCCCCCTCTTCCCTGGGAGCCGCCCCTGCTCTGCTCTGTCCGGCTGGCCACTCCTCCCTACTGGTCTTTCTTCTCTCCCTGTTCCCCTCCTGCATTTCCCACAGCTCCTTGTGTGAACTGGGAAGACCTAGTTCACAAAAGGAGCCGTGGGGCGTTCAGGACCCTGGTGGAACTGGCAGGGTCGCCTCTGCACTTGGGAGCAGACCTGAGTTCTTGGCAAGCCCTTGGGAGCCTCTGCCCCTCCAGGCAGCTCCTGCCCTACGCCCCTGCACCTGGCATTCCTGCCTGCCTGTGGCCTCCGGGCCCTTCGTGTGTTTGTGTCCAGCGGCTCCTCATGGGTCAGGCTGGGGTGCAAGGCCACTTCAGGGGCTTCCTCCTCACCGCCAGCCTCAGCACCGTCTTCAGGTGACGCTCAGCCTGTCTGGGGTCTACAGGACAGTCCGGCACCCGTCGAGGCTCAATGCGCTTATTATTCAAATTGCTAGTGCCACCTGTCCATGAGCCCTTCCTTTCCTCGTGGGTTTGAAAAGCCTGCACTTTCACACACAGACTCACTCCTCCCCTGCTAATGCGGCCCTGTGTCTAGGCCCCTGCACGGCAGGTCAGTCCTGAACAGGGTGGAGGCTGGCAAACACTGTCCCAGCCCGCCGCGGGCACTCACAGGTGATGATGTACAGGTGGGCGGGCTCGCTGTGCAGCGGTCCCTGCTCCGTGCTCTGCACCGCCGTCAGGGAGAGCTGGTACCGCTGCCCTGGCAGCAGGTCTCGCAGCGTGTAGGACACCAGCTTCCCACTGGGGATGTAGCGGCTCTTGGTGCTCTGGCTGGTAGTCACATTGATGACATAAGCCTCCAGCAGGCTGCCTGGAGTCGGGGCGTCCCAGACCACGTGGGCAGAGGTGGCCGTGACTCGGGTGGCGGTCAGGTTTGCTGGAGGCAGGGGCCCTGGACGAGGCAGGAGCAGGGGGAGGTGAGGGGAGCCCGTGGGGTGTTCCGGCGAGAACGCAGTGTGAGGCCTTACATGGGCTGCTGCAGGCTCGCTGGAACCAGATTCTTTATTATGGAGAATGGTGCCGCGCTGAGGCGGGGTGTGGGGTAGCACACACAGCAGTGTCTCCCCACCAAGAGGCCTCCCTCCCCTCGGGGTAGGATCCACCCAGGGAAGCCTCCAGGCCCTGGCCCGTCAGCTGGTGCCCTCCCTGCAGCACTATCGAAGCCCAGTGCAGACTCCCCTGCCCCACTGGCCTCTCCCAGGCCTTCCCAGGCAGGCCGCATCAGAGTGCACAGGTGGGCAGGGGCCTGCTCAAGCCTCCGTTCCTCACAGACGGAGCTGCAGCCTCCTCTCTGCCCAGTTCACCCATCCCCACCACACCCGCGCACTGACTGTGCATGCTTTCTCCCCTCCCATGTGCTGGGGAGGGGTGTGGGCCTCAGGACACCAGCAGCTTAGCTAGAGGGGACTGGCTGCAAGGTACAAGGACCCTGGGTATCCCTGGACCAGTGAGTTCCTCTGGCCCTCTGGTTGGTACCCAGTAGGAACTCCATTATGAGGAGCTGCCAGGAGCCTTTAGGGGTGGAGGCTGCCCTGGACAGCTGACCCAGCACAGGGGCCCCTGCTCAGCCCAGCCCAGCCCAGCCCGGCCCAGTGGCCCCTATCCGGTGGCCCTAGTGGAAGAGACATCTGGGAGACTGGGGGCTGGGTTTCTGGTGTTGTGGACACTTTGGAGAGGACTGGGGGATGTCAGAGCTTCTAGAAGACGGCCTTTGGTATGCAGGGGGCCACGCCGCTCTACTCACGGGTCCACACGTGTGCTGGCGCAGTGGCCAGGCTCTCCGTGGGGTGCTCCTCTCCCCTGAGCCCACTGAGGGTGGTCAGCTGGATGGTGTACCGCCTCCCAGGCAGCAGGGCCCTGTGGGCGGGAGACGATGAAGGAACAGGGACATCGGGGACCTGTGTGTGACTCCGCTGCCAGACCGCAGCTCCCCCAGGTAGGAGGTGGCCAAGGGGAGGTCGTCCTGCTGCTGGTGGCCCAGGCGGCCTCCACGAGGGGCAGACTCATGGCCCTCAGAGCCGTGTGTTCCTGGCGTGGGAAGCCAACCCACCGTCTGGGAAGCTGAGGAGGGCTGGGTATGCTTGGGGCCGCTACAGTGTGGTCAGAGGGCCAGTGTTCAGATGGGAGAGGCCAGAGAAGGGGGACGGGTCACTGCAGGGACGGTGACAGGCAGGTCCGATGCCCCCTGAGCACAGGTGATTTGATGTAAATTCTCAGGAAACCACAGGGCAACATGAGGCCAACGCCAGCCCAGCTGGGAGGCTCCCCCGTGGCTCTGGTCTTCCCGGCACCCCTGCCCATGCTGAGCAGGAAGCAGAGACTCTCTGGTTGCGACCAAATCACAGGGTCCACTGCAGGACCCCTGGGAGAGCTCTGGGCTGCTCCCATCTGCCCTTGTGGCCTCTGCTCTCTGGGACCAAGTCCGTCTCATGGTATGTGTGGAGGGTGGGCCCCAGGTTTTCAGAGCTTTTCCTGCTTTTTTTTGGACACTTTACAACACTACCAAGGTGTGTCTTCTCAGCAGTCCTGATGAGGTGGGACGGCAGTGAAGCCTCAGGGGTCTGAGGCTGGCTTACCTGAGACCTCTGCCTCCGCGGGGTGAGGAGCGGCAGCTACACAGTGCACACGTGGAGAGCGTGCCTGAGACCCCACCCTGCCCTCACCCCGGCCCCACATCCCCTCTTACCCAAAGGTGAACCTGTCCACACTCCTGTCCACATCGGTGGCCTGGTCCCTGAGGGCCTCAGGGTGGCGGATGGACACGCGGACCCCACTGACGGTAGCGTGGTGGATCCTGTGCAGGGCCCACTGCACCGAGATGGTGCTGGCCGTCACATTGGTGACCTCGAAGCCGTCCACAGGGCGGGGTCCTGGGGGGAACGGGCTGCTCAGTAGGCACAGGCCCCTTCCTGCTCCCGGAGGAGTGCAGGGGCTCAAGACGAGACCAGGCTTGGGAGGGTGCTGGGGGTCTCAGAGAAGCACACGAGAGGGTATCCCATTGGCTGCTCAGGGGCCTTGTGCTGGGCGGGATGCCTGGGCTCTGGCCTGAGGCTGACGGCTGCAGAGGCCCACCGTGGGCCAGCCTGCTTTGCCAGAGGCAGGGGTCTTAGTCTCCATTTAGATGTGACAGTGACATGGGAGGGAATGGGCTGGATCCCGCTGGACATAAGTGACCTGGGCCTCCCCTCTTTTCTGTCCTGGGAGGACAGATGCACAGAGCTCCCAGCGACTGCAGGGAAACAGCCACTTGTGAGCTCGGCTCCCCACCCAGCCAGTCTCCTCGTGCCAGGCAGAATTCAGAGGGCAGCCATTGGCTCCAGGCAACCCCAGTAGTGGACAGCGGTTCCTTCCACCCACCACAGCTGGCTAGAGCCCCCACTCTGCAGCGGGCAGGGCAGGCGCTGTCCTCACTCTAGATACCCTCTGAGGGCACACCTCACGTGGGGCAGCCTCGCAAGGGCTTCTTCCTAAAACAGACCAGGTGAGCTGCCCCCACTCAGACCCTGGCGGCTCCTGCTGCCACCTGCTCAGTGCCACCGCACGTGCGTCCCAGGCTCCCCGCTGGCCGAGGCGTGCCCTGTGTCCCTGCTGTGTTGAGAACTCCAGCCCCTTGGTGGTTAACTGCGGCAGGACAGGCCCCTCTGGGCCCCTGGGTGGGCTTGAGCTGCCCCGAGTGCCTCCTCCTGTCCCTCAATGTCATCAAGCCGGGGTCCAGGTGTGGCCAGGAGACCTTCCTCCCGTGAGAGCCGCCTGGTCCAGTGTCCACTCCCTCTCCACATACCCGCCACGCTACTCACAGTTTTCACCACACTCATGTGGCTGCCCTGCAGGGCTCAGCCTGGCACTCAGGCCACACTGAGTCCCTGGCCACTCACCCACCCATCACACCAGTGGCTGCCCCAAAGGGCCCAGCCTGGTGCTCAGGCCACACTGAGTCCCTGGCCACCCACCCACCCATCACACCCATGGCTGCCCCGCAGGGCCCAGCCTGGCGCTCAGGCCACACTGAGTCCCTGGCCATCCACCCACCCATCACACCCATGGCTGCCCGACAGGGCCCAGCCTGGCACTCAGGCCACACTGAGCCCCTGGCCATCCACCCATCACACCACTTTGCAGCAGTCCATGCTCTTAGCACCTCTTCCTCTCTCCTCCAGCCTCCAGCACCCCTCCCCCATTCTTGCTCCTGTGTCTGGAAGGCATAGGCACGTTGGGTGAGAATCCCACGGCCCATGGCCCTGCACCCACCTTGGTTTCTGCCCAGCCTGTGCTGAGAACCCTCATGCTCTAGCTAATGTGGCTGGCTCCGTGGAGGGCCAACCCTCTGCTTTCTCCTGGCCCTGCCCATCCATCCAAGGCCGTGTTCTAGGGCTCCTTCCCCCTCCTCGGAATCCTTCCTCCTCCTCGGAATCCTTCCTCCTCCTCGGAATCCTTCTCAGTGGCACACAGCCAGCCAAGCCCCGACGCCTTCCCTAGAGCCCCCACCACCTCCTGCTCCCCAACGTGGCAGCAACCCCCTGGCTGTGCACAGCCTGGGCCTCCCCTGCTCTCTCAGCAGCTCAGGCTCTGAGGAGGCTCCTCCCTAGGACCCCCTTTCAGGGTTGCATCTGGCCACAGCTTTCAGTGCCAGCTCCAGGTGGAGGCTCCGGGTCTGCCATTCCAGCCCCACGGCTCTTCCAGACTGAGCCACGGACACCTCCTCTTAGCACATCCCAGCGCCGACCTAACCCTGTCAGTGGGTGCCCCTCTCACTCTCCCCAGAGCACCCCGGAGCCCCAGCCCCTCCAAACCCGCCCCTGTGGCCCGTCTCCTGCACTGGCTCCTCGCAGGCACCCTTTTGGGAAGCCCCGCTCCTCCCCAGTCCCGCTTCTGGCCACGCCTGGGGCTGTGCTGCTCCCACCCTGTTCTACGTGCCCAATCCCACGTGGGCCTGAGGCCAGCTCTGTCTCCCCAGCGCTCTGTCTGCGGCAGGACGGCGCCTCCCACCCCGCAGCTCAGCTGTCTTGCTGCGGGGAGAACTGGGGAGGTGGATGGCACAACAGCCACCCGGCGGGTGCTGGGGCCAGGACGGGCGGGCGGGGAGGCTGGGCGCGGGGCACTCACGCGTGCGGGCCAGCAGCACCGCGGGCCTGCTGATGTCATTCTTGTTGTTGGTGTTGCGCTTGACAGAGAAGACAGAGATGTTGTAGGCCTTGCCGGCCGCCAGGGCCCGGAGCTGGTGTGAGGAACGGCTCCTGTCCACAAAATCCGTGCGGCGGTAGGCGCCATCAGAGGAGACGTACGTCACCGCATAGCCGTCCAGCATCTGCCTGGCCGCTGGGCCGTCGGGCGGGTTCCAGGAGATGGAGAGCCCACTCTCCTCCGCTCTGTCCATCTTGAGGGCCGTAGGTGGGAAGAGCTCTTCAGGGTTCAGGTTAAAACAAGGGGAGGAGACTGGTCAGCTCTCAGCCGTGCAGCCCGGCTCCCGTCGGCGGCTCTTGGGCCAGACACAGCCATCGCCGGCAGATCCCTTCTCTGTCCTCGGCCAGGAGCCTCCAGGAGGGCCATGCTTGCACAAGGGACAGTGTTTCCAGCCCACCGGGGGATTCTGTCCCCGCCCTGTTCCTCGGGGAAGGGGCCTGGTCAAGCAGCGGCCGGATGCTCTGCCCTGGGGACCGCAGGGCTCTCCAGGGAGAGGGGACCCCACAGCTCCCTCGTGGAGGCGGCCTCACCACCCACCTCTGGCGCAGTCCTTGCCCGTGTAGCCCACTTTGCAGGTGCAGCTGTGGGAGCCATTGGTGACCAGGCAGTAGCCACGGCCCCCACAGGGGCTGGAGAAGCAGGGGTCACTCACTGAGGGGACAGAAGGCGGCAGTGAGTGCTGGGTGTGGCCAGGCCCCCACTCTAGCCCGCCCTTGCTCCTGGGGCACTGGGTCCCTCCTGCGTGGGTGTGGAGGGGCGGGGGGTTCCTGCCTCCCTTCGGTTCTGCCACCTCCGCTGCTCTGCAGGGCCCAAGCCAGCAGCCCCTCCAGCCTCCACGGAGGGGAGTGGACACTGGACCAGGACAGGCCAGGCCACCGCCCCCATGACAGTCCTCTTGAGGAGGGGAGGTCAGCGGTCAAGGAGGCCTCATCAGGAGGTATCCCACTGGGGGCTGATCAGGGAGAATGTTCCAGATAGAAGGACAGCGAGGGGCCTGACCCGGGTCTGCAGCTAGCATGGCCTGTCCAAGGGTAGCAGGGCCTGTGTGTGGATGTCAGCCCCACCCCTGGGTGTGTCCTTGGGTGAAGAGGGGTGTCTGGGGGGTGAGTGCATGAGATGGGGATGGCTAGAAGGCACCATTGTGGGACCGACGCAGACAGGTGGAGGACCCCTGGCCTGCGTCCTGAAAGGGGCTCCCGAGGGATGGGCAGTGCTCGGGGAGCAGGTGGGCCTGCTGCCCTACCTGTCTCGCAGTGGTAGCCGAAGAAGCCCTCTGGGCAGACGCACAGATAGGCCCCGCCGCCGCTCTCACACCGGCCTCCGTGCTGGCAGGGGCTGGAGTCGCAGGCATCCACCTCTGGAGAACACCCAGAGAGTGGGCCCAAGCCGCAAGGGGGGAGTCTGGGGGAGGGAGGAGAGGACAGCGGGAAGAAGGGAAAGGAGGCGGCCAGGGGTAGAGGCCAGGAGAGAGGGGCAGTGGGCAGGTCCCACCCCTCAGCCTTCCCCACCCCCCCACAAGGTGGCCACAGCCCTGGGGGTCCCTCTCCCAGGTGGCCTGCCCAGCAGGGAATGTGGGGACGCCCAACCTCCTCTCTGATCTTCCAGAGGCCCAGGCTCTGCATGTGGGGCCCACTGGAGGGTAGCCCCTACCTGTCTCACAGCGGACTCCAGTGAAGCCTGCAGGGCACTGGCAGACAAAGGCTCCCGGGAGGTTCCTGCAGGAGCCTCCGTTTCTGCAGGGCTGAGCTTGGCACTCATCCTTCTCTGCACAGAGAAGGGGTGTCAAGGGTGTTGCTGGCTTGGGTCTCAGGCACTGACCTGCCCCCAGGATTCTGTGCATTCCCTGGGGCTTCGGTCACCCCTTCCCTAAATGGGAGTCATTACTCTGGACATCTGCTTTCTCTTCCACCAGCCCCATATCTGCCCCTCCTCGGGAGGCATGCCACCTCCACTGCCTCCAGGCCACACCTTCCTTCAGGCCACTCCGGGATGGGAGGCTTCCTGGGCCTTGCCCTCCCTGGAGCCTGCGTTTCTT
The DNA here is from genome assembly GCA_004027835.1 of Alouatta palliata. NCBI lineage: Eukaryota > Metazoa > Chordata > Mammalia > Primates > Atelidae > Alouatta > Alouatta palliata. The sequence goes on along the minus strand of PVKV010021242.1, from coordinate 18,530 downwards.
TCTCAGACTTAGAGCCTTATCAAGGTAGAAGGGTGTGCAGGGCTCACCGGGCAGGCCTCCCCTCCCCCCACTGGCTGGCAGCACCCACCAGGTATCAGAGGCTGTGACCTGCCCTCTCTGACGCCCACCTTCTCTGCGCCCTGAGGCCAGGCCAGCATTTCTCAGCTGGGCTCTCAGTTTCCCCAGGGGAGATGCAGGAAGGGGTACTTGTAAATCTTTGTCTTGGATGTCAGAGCTGGCAGGGGCCCGAGACAGCATGCAGTGGCCACCCTGGCCATCCAGAGACCTGTCCAGGGGACCCAGGGCCTCAGGCACACAGCCAGTGTGCTGGAACTGCCGCCCAGCAGGGCCAGGGCCCCTCTTACCCAGCTCGCAGTGGGCGCCCTCATAGCCAGCGCTGCAGAGGCACAGGTACCCGGCGACGCGGTCCTGGCAAGAGCCTCCATGCAGGCACGGCTGCGACCGGCACTCGTCAATCTCTGCGAGGAGACAGCCGAAGAGTAAAGCAATGTGGCCACAAGGGAGCCAGACCGAGACGCACATTAACTAGTTCTGAGGGCCCCGCCAGGATTCGATGATATGTCCTCAGTTACTGGAGAGGCCAGAGCCAGGGCTGCACACCCCTGGAGTCGGGCAGGGCAGTGGGCCTGGGGCTCAGTGCCTGGCTGTGCCTGTGAAGCGACAGGGCGGGCTCAAGGAAGATGCTGTGGGACTGAATTCCAGTGGCTTTCAGGCGGACAGGACACAGGCCTCGGGTTTGGCAGAAAATGTCTCATGTTCCATCTTGACATTTCAATGTGTAATAGTCACCTATGCAACCAGTACATCTACGAATTTTTTTTTTTTTTTTTTTTTTTTGAGATAGAGTTTTGCTCTTGTTGCCCAGGCTGGATGGAGTGGCATGGTGTGATCTCGGCTCACCACAGGCTCCGCCTCCCAGGTTCAAGCGATTCTCCTGCCTCAGCTTCTCGCGTAGCTGGGATTACAGGCATGCGCCACCATACCCGGCGAATTTTGTATTTTCAGTAGAGACAGGGTTTCTCCATGTTGGTCAGGCTGGTCTCGAACTCCCGATCTCAGATGATCTGCCTGCCTTGGCCTCCCCAAGTTCTGGGATTATAGGCGTGAGCCAGATGGGATAAATCTTTAGTTTTAAAGGATTCACCACAGGTTTCTTTTAAACCGGAAGTTGTGCTCCTGAATTTAAATGTTTAATTTTTTAAAGTTTAATTTAATGCTTAAGAAGTAAATAAATGGTAATGACTTAGTGACATCTGAGACTAGCAACCACCCTGGCAGCCGGAATGGTAAATGGGCTCATCTGATCATGCACCCCTCCACTTCCCTTGTGTTAAGAATTTCTGGGGTTATCATGTCCTTGCTTTTAAAAATTGGGTTTTCTGGCAGTGAAATAAGTAATTAAGATTGGTCTTAAAATGTTATGAATTGCCTAAACAATAATGAATTTTTGTTATGAACTTTATTTACAGTACACCATGACATATATTGTCTGCTCTCAGCATTATATGAAGAAGAGAACTCCACATCATGGGTCACAGATTTTCACTGCTCATTTTTGTATTTTTAGTAGAGATGGGGTTTCACTATGTTGGTTCACCAGGCTGGTCTCCAACTCCTGACCTCAGGTGATCTGCCCACCTTGGCCTCCCAAAGTGAGCCACTGTGTCTGGCCCCAACATTTTCTTTTTGATTTATTGATTTTTGATTTACTGAATAGCATTACATGGCGTGGTTATGTTACACATCACCCATTCTCTTTGGCTGGGTCTTTGGGTTGGTTCTAGACTTTTTCCTTTTACAAAAAACATTGCTGCATTTATTCTTTCCCATCTCCTGGTGCAGACGTGCAAGTTTTTCTCAGGTTTCTGCCCGGAGGTGGAATTGCTGGAACACGGTTGACGTCAGTGATCGGCAGCGGGCAGACTGCTCACCAGGCAGATGAGCAAAGTGCCTCTGGCAGTGTATCCTCCCCCACCACCTCCGCCCCCCGGGTTCCAGCAATTTTCCTGCCTCAGCCTCCCGAGTAGCTGGGGTTGCAGGCACGCACCACCATGCCCGGCTAATTCTGTATTTTTAGTAGAGATGCGGTTTCTCCATGTTGGTCAGGCTGGTCTCGAACTTGTTGATCCACAGGCTCACCAGTATAGATTTTTCAGACTTCTGAAAATTTGCCAACGGAATGTATCTCATTGCACTTTCGATCTGCGTTTTCCTGATGACTAATGAAACAGAATATTCCTTTTTATGTTTGTTAGGCTTTTGTGGATCTTCTTCCATGAAATGCCTATGCATGTGTTTTTTCTATCTTCCTATTAGGCTGTTTTCTTATTGACTTACCAGAGTCCTTCAGGTAGTCTTTCTATATCTCTTCTTCCAGTTTGCAGTTTATATTTCACTTTCTTCTTTAAGGTTTATGGATTTAAGTGCCTAATTTTCATGTAGTCAAATATGTTAATAACTTCTTTCATAATCCTTTTTGTGGCTTAAGGAGTCTTTCACTACCCCAAAGTCAAAAAGATATCTACCTATATTTTCCACACAAAATTATCTAGTTTTTTTTTTTAAATTTTTTTCCCCTGTGGTATTTCAGGAATTTTTTTTTTTGAGACAGGGTCTTGGTGAACTGAACCAATTATCACTGAGAGACACCCTCTCATTCTTAATGATGCTTTTTGTCTTATAATCTTTTTTTTCTGATAGTAATACTGCTAATACACCAGCTTTATTTTGATTTGTATTCACCTGATTTTTTTCCTTTTACCTTCACTTTTTGTATGTTCTTGTTTTAGGAATGTCTCTTAAAGAGTGCTAGCTTGCTTCACAGCAGATCTGGCAGTCTCTTACCTGGAGAGTTAGTCCATTCATATTTGTATGTATTTTTCTATCACAATTCTTTCCAATCTTAGCATTTGCCACGTTTTTCTGATTATACTTTTCTCCTTTTGGATGGTGACGAGCCTTACCATGAAATCTGATAACTCTCCCTTCTCTTAACTGGGTTTATCTTATTACCTTAATTTCTTCCTTCAGAAAAGGACACTTTTTTTTTTTTTTTTTTGCTAAGCCTCTGAAGCTGTGTTTGTATGAGAATATATTTTTTTATGCTCTCACATTTGAATAACAATTTCATTGGATAAAGATTTTTAGGTTTCAAGTTTATTTTATTTCTTGATTTTTAATTTCTAGGAGACAGAGTCTTGCTGTCACCCAGGCTGGAGTGCAGTGGCATGATCATAGCTCACTATAGCCTTGAATTCCTGGGCTCAAGTGATCCTCTCACCTCAGACTCTTGAGTAGCTGGGATTACAGGAGCATGCCACCATGCCTGGCTAATTTTAAAAGCTTTTTGTAGAGTTGGGGGTCTTGCTATGTTGCCCAGGCTGGTCTTGAACTCCTGGCCTCAAATGATTGTCTTCCGTTCATTTTCCTCCATTTCTTCCTTTGTATCAATTTCGTTAAGCCTATCCAATTTATTCATTTCAGCTGGGCATGGCATGCCTGTTGGTTAATCCCAACACTTTGGGAGGCAGAAGCAGAAGGATCTCTTGAGCTCAGGAGTTCGAGACCAACCTGGGCAACACAGTGAGATCCTGTTTCTACAAAAATGAACAATAAATCAATTTATTCATTTCAGACGTATTTTCAGTTCTAGATTCTCTATTTTGTTACTTTTTTTCTCTGCTGAAATTCTCTCTTCTCAATCATTTTGCTTCTCTTTTCCTTTCACATAAAGAAAACTTTTAATGGAATTTTAAAGTCTGTCTAAATTACAACACTTGGGTGATCTGTAAGGTCTTTTTCTATTGACTGTTTCTTCTTTAGATTGTGTGTCAATAATTTATTGTGTCTCAGACATAGCGTATGTAAGAACACTGGAAATCAAAGTAGGAAATTCCTCCGCTAGGATGAACATACTCCAGTCTCTACCACGTAGTGAGGCTGAGTAGCTGACCTGTGATATCACCAGGAGGTGAGCTGGGCTGGGGCTGGAGCAGTTTTAAGTAGTTTCAGCTCAAAATAGGTTTTGAATGCTTGAGGATTTGAACAGGCCTCTCCCTCCAGGCGGACTTGGATCGAATCCTTGTGAGACTATGAAATCTCTCTCTGCTTTGCAGACGAGCCCCTGGCTTCTCATGCATATAATGATCCTGTGGGTGAGACCTGCTGGTGCTGGGAACCTGCTCTCCGCGTCTGTGGTTTCTCTTGATTGCAGTCGATTGTGCTTGCCCCACAGCATGACAAGTTTGGCTGGAGGACGAAAGCAGCCAGCAGCCTCAACCTTTCTGCATCAACTTGACAGGTTAAATGACAGGATTTCATAGGCTTCATGGAGTTCCTTCAACATTACAGTGACAGTGATGGTATTTTGTGACCGTCTGCATGCTCACCAAATGGATCTCTTCAGTATTTAAAAAATTTCACTGTCTCACATCTGATATTGCTGTTGAGAAGTCTGATGTCAAGCTGATTCTTGTTCCTTTGTACATGACCTGTTTTTCCCTCTGGAAGTTAAAACTTTTCCCATTTGTCTAGGATATTCTGGTATTTGACTATGATGGGTCTAGTGTTTCCCCTTTGCTCCTGTTTGATGTTCTGTGGGCCCTTTTAATCTGCTGTTCATCTGGAGTTCTGGGAATTTAACTCCCTGGCCACTCATCCTTTACATTTTTATCGTCTCTTCTTCTTGGGCTCCAGATATCTCAGCATTGGCAATGCCTTCTACCCTCTATAGCACCAACATTTTCTTTTTCTTTTTCTTTTTTTTTTTGAGACAGAGCCTTGCTCTGTTACCCAGGCAGGAGTGCAGGTGGTGTGATTTCACCTCACGGCAACCTTTGCCTCCCAGGTGTAAGCGATTCTCCTGCCTCAGCTTCCCGAGTAGCTGGGACTACAGGCATGTGCCACCACACCCAGCTAATTTTTGTAGTTTTAGTAGAGACGGGGTTTCACTATGTTGGTTCACCAGGCTGGTCTCGAACTCCTGACCTCAGGTGATCCTCCTGCCTCAGCCTCCCAAAGTGCTGGGATTACAGGTGTGAGCCACTGCACCTGGCCCCAACATTTTCTTTTTGATTTATCTATCTTTCCCTGCTTCTTTCTGGGAAGGTTCTTCAAGCTAATCTTTCAACTCACTAACTTACACTTCATCTGTATCCATTTATATATTGTCTGCTATTTCAACTATTATAGTTCTTTTTTTTTTTTTTTTTTTGAGACAGAGTTTCGCCCTTGTTACCCAGGCTGGAGTGCAATGGCGCGATCTCGGCTCACCGCAACCTCCGCCTCCTGGGTTCAAGCAATTCTCCTGCCTCAGCCTCCCGAGTAGCTGGGACTACAGGCACGTGCCACCATGCCCAGCTAATTTTTGTATTTCTAGTAGAGACGGGGTTTCACCATGTTGACCAGGATGGTCTCGATCTCTTGACC
>PVKV010021242.1:0-12982 GCA_004027835.1 Alouatta palliata | reverse complement strand
ACCCGGCCTCTATTATAGTTCTTAACCTGCTTCTGCCCACTTTCTTTTTAAAATGATTTACCGATCCTGTTTTGGATGGCCAATGCTGTGTTTACTTTGTAAATCTGTCACGGTTATTTTATACTGTGAATCCATTTCCTTTTTCTGTACGAGATGGGGTCTTGCTCTGCCCCCCGGGCTGGAGTTCAGTGGCAGGACCACGGCTCACTGCAGCCTTGACCTCCCGGGTTCAAGTGATCTCTTGCGTCAGCCTCCTGAGTAGCTGGGACTACAGGCACGTGACACCATGACCGGTTAATTTTTAAAATGTTTTGTAGAGATGAGGCCTATGTTATGCTTGCTGGTCTCGAATTCCTGTGTCAGTCCATCTTCTCCACTTCTGCTTCCAATCGTACACATTGTCTGGACTTTTATTATTGTTTTTTGAGACAGATGTACTTCTCAGGTTTCTCCATATCCTGACTGGTTGCTCACACTCTCTGAGGATATCGGGTTCTCGTCTGGCATCGTATGGGGGGAAGTAGCACTGGGAGGGGGGTTGGTTCCAGGACACAGGAACTCACCCTGAGGCCTGCAAGCCCAGAAGGAAAGGAGGGATGCTTGAGGCCAGGTATTCCCAGACCCTAACCTGAGTCAGGCCACACGGGTTGGCCGTGGCTTCGCGGGCACGTGGAAGCTGGCCATATGCTTATGTGCCCCATTCATCTCCGGGTGCTGCCGCCCACCCTCCCTAAGCTTATTTGTTTAAAACCCTCGCTTCATAAAAATGAGCTCACATGACACAGACTTTCCGATGCACCATTTGCACCGCCCTGGCATAATGTGCACCTGCCGCGTGTTAACGACCCTACTTCTCCAGGGACTTTGGTCAGAGGGGCCTTGGCTCTAGGCTGTGCACTCCCAGCTCCCAAGCCAGACGGGTGGGACCTCGGCGGCAATGCTCTCTGGGGCGGCACTCCTCAAATGGCTGCAGAGGGAGGGGCTCTTATTGAAATAAGGCTCTGATTCCACAATTCTTCAAGGGGCCAGGAGTAGGAGGTGGACCCTGAACCTGTATTTGCCTCTTCAGGACTCTGCCCTTGGGCTTCCTCTTGGCTTCAGCTACTGCATCTGCAGAGGGGGCATCTGGGTGTTTGACCCTCTGCTCCAGGAAGCCTTTAGTGAGTGGCTTGTGATCACGACCACTGTCACCCCAGGTCCACATTCACAGAGAGGACACTGAGGGAGGAGGGGCAGGACCAGGTCAGAGCTGGACACCCAGGCTTGGGCCTGCAGCCCCTGTGCTCCTCCACATGGCCCCAGGGAGGAGGGTGTGGGCCCCACCTGCCCCACCCCAAAGGCCCCCAGAATCACCGAGGCACCGGGGAGGCTCACTCCAGACACCCTGTGGCTGGCAGACACGGAGGCGGCTGGGGGTGCTCAGGCTGTAGCCACGGTCACATGCATACAGGGCCACTGAGCCCAGCCGCATGCCATCGAAGCGCACCGTGGCATGCTTCACCTCCTCTGGAGGGCCGCAGTCCACCTCTGCAAGGCACAGCAGCTCTCCTGTACGGTCCTGTGCCTTCCCAGCCCCTCCCCACCGCTCTGCCCTCCGCCTGACCTGGCTGCAGGGCCCAGGGACACCCTGCTCCTGCACTGCCCTCCGCAGGGGAAAGGCACCTTGACTTCTGGGGCCTGGCTGCCGAGATGCTTGTTTCCGTCTCCCCATTCCTGCCCTGCCCAGCTCCGCAGGGAGTAGCAAGAAGAACCATGCCCCCTCGTGACCCCCGGCCCTCTCACCTGCCTGGCACCGGCGTCCCATGTACCCAGCTTGGCAGTGGCAGAGGAAGTCCGCGCCTCGGTCCTCACAGGTGCCCCCATTCACACACGGGCTCCGGAAGCAGGGGGAGGGGGCTGCCAGAATGCAGGAGGGTCCTGGCCACTGTGTCGTCCCTGAAGGCTCAGGACTGCATGGGCATCCGGCCTCCTGCACCCAGCTCCACCTCCTGCACCTCCAGAGCCTGGGCCAGCCCTGCCTGTGGGCCTGTTTATACATCTGTGGGGTGGCTGCACCCCTGGCCACCCTGGCCTGGCCTGGCCTCCCAGCCACCTTACCTATCTCGCAGTGCCGCCCGGAGAAGCCTGGGGGACAGTCACATTTGTATTTGCCAATGTAGTGGAAGCAGGTGCCACCGTTGTGACAGGGGCCAGAGGCACACGAGTCTGGCTTCCCTGGAAGCAGAAGGCACCCAGCCAGGTCAAGGGACACAGCCTACCACCATTCCCAGGTTCCCCAACCTCCCAGAGCTGGGGCCTCTTCATAAGCAGAACCGCAGCTGGCGGGGAGGGTGAGTCAGGGACCCCAGCTCAGGGCTGGCCAGTCATTCCCGCCCTCCCCCACCCCTGGGGGCCACACCGATCTCACAGTGCCTCCAGTGAAGTGGTGGGGGCAGGTGATCAGTCATTCCGCCCTCCCCCGCCCCTGGGGGCCGCACCTATCTCACAGTGCCTCCCGGTGAAGCGGTAGGGGCAGCTGCAGTGGTACTCACTGCCCGCCTCCTTGCACGTGCCCCCGTTCCGGCAGGGCCCTGAGCTGCACAGGTGTGGCCGGGCTGTGTGGAAGGACAGAGAGGCAGATGAACGGGGCCAGGCTGTCCTGCAGAACCACTACACCTCTTGACATCTCCTCAGTCCTCTGGTGCTAGTGGCGGCTGGAAGGCCAGGCCTGCTTCTCGGCTGATCCCCAAGGCCCGCCTGCAGCAGGGGCCAAGCAGGTCCGCACATGTGGCAGGAGGTGGGGGTGAGGCTCGCAGGCTGGAGACCCCAGCTCAGCCTCAGGCCAGCCCTCTGCACACCTTTCCTCTTCTCTGCCCAGGCTCTGGCAATGGCTGGGTCCTTCCTGGTGGAGAACCAGCTTCACCACTGCAGTGGGAGCAGCACCCACTCCTTCCTGCTGTGGGCACTCCCCTTCTGACAGGAAGGGCTGAGTCTCATCTACCGTGACACTGGGGCCACGGCAATCAATCTGGACTTCCGTGTTTTCTGTACCTGCACTGGTACTGTCACGTTTTTTCTGGGTCCTAACAGTTCTTGGGCCCCCAAGGAGCTCAGTTGCCCAGGCCTGTGCTTGAGGCAAGCACATATTAAAATCCATCTGCTAAACCAAGCACATCTATCCTGGGACCTTGACAACTACACCGTCACAGGGCCAGTGAGGAGCTCCAAATCCTTGGACCCCTGGGTGTTCTGAGCGGCAGGAGGGGCCGCCCTACTGTGCTCACTCATCTCTCCTCCAGGGGCCTCCCACACTGCAGGTCCAAGCTCTGCCTGCCCCACCCCTGAGGACAGCCATTCCTGTCCCTTCTGTGCTCCTTTTGGGTTCAGAGGTATCCGCATTGGTGGCCTGTGTGCTCGCAGAAGCTGGGACCTGGGAGGAGGGCTGTGCAGTTCCGGGGTGGGCACAGAACCAGGGACACTGGGTACTGTCAGTTTGGCCTAGTTAGGTGTGGGCTCTGGTGGGACACCCCTTGGGTGTGGTGGCCTCCCTACCACTGGCGGGTGTGAGTTGGGCTAGGGCCAGAGTTGACTCTGGGCAGGACCTGTGAGGGGCCTCAGGGTGGCCCTAGGAGTCTGTTGAGAAAGATGTCATCAGAGCTTGCAAAGAACCAAGCAGTTGGGGTCTTCTCTTTGGAAAGCTGCTGTGTCTCTGCTGCAGGGGTGTGGGGAGCCACTGGGTCCACAGCTGAGACTTCAGGGTCTTGCCCTCAGGGACAAGGAACAGAGCAGGGTAGAGGCCATGGGAAGGCTCCACAGCAGTCCGGGCTGTGGGGGGTACCTGAGGCCCTGAATCCCTAGAGAGGGTGCCAGGCCACACTGGGGTCAGTCAGACCCCTCGGCACTGGCCACTGAGACGCCGGACACGTCTGGGGGTCCTAGCAATTGCTTCAAACTGCACGGAAGGGACAGTCTTGGTGGGCACTGGGGGGGACAGCTATGCCTGCACTGTGCTTATGGAAGGATACTCCTATTTTCAAGCAACTAATGTAGTAAAAATCGACATTCTCCATGCTGAATTAGATTGAGCAAAATCCTAAGGAAGATTTTTAAATAAAATGTGAAACAATGATTCTAAAACCTATTTGGAAAAATGCTGAGCAGGCAATGAACCCTATTTTGAGAAGAGCAAGGTCCTGAGCAGTCGGCCCGGGACTGGTGCACACGAGAACCGTCGTCTCAAACACACAGAACCCGGCAGCGCAGCAGGCAAGGCTCTAGACGGGGTCAACAATTCACCCCGACAGACCGGGAGGCGGTCTGAAGCGGGCCCGCGGGCGCTCTCCGAGGTGCTGACGCGGGCGCGCGGTCCCACCCGCCGTACCTTTCTCGCAGTGCTTGCCGTGGAACCCGCGCGGGCACTCGCAGGTGTAGGAGTCGTCATGGGCATCGCAGGAGCCTCCGTTGAAGCAGGGGTCCGAGTCGCAGGGTGATGGCAGGGCTGGGGGCAGGGGGCAGAGGGTGGGCCTGGAGCTTATGCCGCATCCGTGTGGGCGGCAAGAGGCTGTTGGGGGGGCGGGCACCTTGCCTGCCGGGGTTACCCTGACATCCTGTCTGGAACCAAGGCCACTTAAAATACACTCTGTGGGCATCTTGATTCCTCAGAGTGGGCTCTGAGCCCTCCCTGGAATTTCTCTTTTTCTTGATTTTAGCAGAACTCGCCCTTCCCTCTTCCATGAGGTAGCACTGAGCTGATACAAACGACTTCCTGCCGTCACTGCCAGCATCACGTCATTATTCTACATAATTATACACGATGCAAGTGATAAACCATCTATACACTAACAAACACGTAGCAGTCACACATTAACTACACATGCCTAATTATGTATGCATTAAATATTTGAACAGCTTGTGCTGGGGCTCAGGGAAGACGCCACATGCTGCTTCTATACTCACAGAGGCGCTTTTCCACCTGCGAGCTTACTCCCCTGGGGTGGTGGAGATATCTAGACCTGTATTACAGGAAGGCTACTGAGAGAGGCTCCCACAGGTGCCAGCTCTCCCAAGAGTCAGAAGGGAAGCAGGGACTCTGGCCTCTGCCTGCCTCACCCACCACTTTCTCCTGGCTTCCATCCCGGCCCCCGGCCCAGCAGGCTCAGCCCCGAGCCACTCACAGTGGCTGGCATTGTGGTCAGTGTGGCAGACACAGAGGTACCTCCCGCCGTGCTCCATGCAGTAGCCCCCATCTGGGCACTGTGTGTTCATGTTGCAGGGCATGGCTGTGATTTCTGGAGAGAAAGGAGGAAGCCCATCCCATATCCTGCATGTCTTCCAGCGGACCTCGAGTCCTTGTCAGTGTTGGGATCAACACCCAGCGGCCCCGACAGGTGCAGGCACTCTTGTGGCCAGGCCCTCCTGGGGTGAGGGTGGAACCACTGGTTGGGAGTCTGGATCTGTGGACCCCAGCCCAAGCCACCATTCATTTCCTGGTTATGAGGAGGCTCAGGGACAGGGCAGGAAGGGTGCCCTGGGCACCTACCAAATTCACAGAGGAGCCCAAAGAATCCTGGGGGACACTGGCAGAGGGTGGTGTTGGTGCCCAGGCATCTGCCTCCGTTGCGGCACTCACAGCCATTGGAGATTCCTGCCACAAAGAGGGGGAGGAACCTCCCATGTGGGGGCGCAGAAAGATGACACCCTTGCTCCAGACCCTGCCCTGCTCCTGGCCAACTTCCCACACAGATGCAGTGTACACACACGCTTCTCAGTGTTTCCCACACAGATGCAGTGTACACACACACATTTCTTCTCGGGGTGTTTCCCACACACATGCAGTGTACACACACACACACGTTTCTTCTCATGATGTTTCCCACACAGATCAGTGTACACACACACATTTCTTCTCAGGGTGTTTCCCACACACATGCAGTGTACACACACACACACACATTTCTTCTCATGATGTTTCCCACACAGATGCAGTGTACACACACACATTTCTTCTCGGGGTGTTTCCCACACACATGCAGTGTACACACACACATTTCTTCTCGGGGTGTTTCCCACACACATGCAGTGTACACACACACATTTCTTCTCGGGGTGTTTCCCACACAGATGCAGGGTACACACACACACACACACATTTCTTCTCGGGGTGTTTCCCACACAGATGCAGGGTACACACACACACACACACATTTCTTCTCGGGGTGTTTCCCACACAGATGCAGGGTACACACTCACACACTTCTTCTCGTGGTGTTTCCCACACACATGCAGTGTACACACACACACACACGTTTCTTCTCAGGGTATTTCCCACACAGATGCAGTGTACACACACATACACTCACATTTCTTCTCGGGTGTTCCCTGCATGCACCCACAGGGGGCCCTCCCCAAGTCTCCTGCCCCAGCCCGAGAATGGCAGCCCAGACGCACTCTCCCTGCAGTGCAGGCCCATGAAGCCTTCGGGGCATTCGCACACATAGCCCTGGTCCGCATCCACACAGGTGCCCCCATTGTGGCAAGGGGCCGAGAGGCAGGCGTCGGGAACTGGGTGGTCTCCTGCGAGAAAAACAGTGGTCACCAGCAGCCACGCGGGGAGCGTGGGGAGAGCGGTCTCCCTGCCCAGCCCCCATGGCACCTTTGGTTTTAGCCTCAGTGCTCATTCCCAAGTGGAATTTAAGCCAGAACTTCAGGAAACAGATCTGTAGCCAGTCTGCACCCCATAGCGCTCAGGATCTCCCAGTTCCTTCCTCGGACAGAGCAGGAAGCACTGAGAAACCACCCAGGGGCCAGGGGCCTCTACACACTTCCGGTCGGGCATCCCTATCAGCGAATTAATTGGGATTTTCCAGGTATCTTTCTGCTGTTCATCTCTCATTTTGCTATGGTCAGAAAACACAATCCTTTTCAATGTATTGGGCCTTATTTATGGCCCACAATGTGGTCTTTGATGGCCATGAGCACTTGGGAATGATGTGAAGGCTCTATAAATGCCACAGAGGCCAAGCTCAAGTCTTCTCTAGCTCTACTGATTTCCTGTCTACACGCTTTGTGAACCACTGGGAGGGAACCACCAATAATCACAGACCTCTTTCTCCTTGCAGTTCAGCAGCTCTTGCTTCATGTGAATAGGTGTTAACAGGCACAAGTACAGCTACAGTTATGTTTTCTCGATGTATTGACCCCTTTGTCATTACGAAAGGTCCCTCCTCATTCCCAATAACCCTAAAGTTTAATTTATTTGATATTAATATAGCCACTGTAGCATTATCTTGATTCGTGTTTACCTAATCTTACTTTTTGAGTTTTAAAAGATATTCAACTTCTTTGTGTACTTTTAAAATTTGTCTTTGTAAATTAGTAGACAGTAAAATTGACTTTGGTTCACTACACCCCTATGAATTTTAACACACACATCATTTGCTTAACCCGCACCACAATCTGGATACAGGACATTCCATCTCCCTAAAACACTTCTTTGGTCTGTCTCTTCAGAGTCACAGAGCTCCTGTTACGCCTCAGTCCCTGGCAGCGACTGGTTTGTTCATCACTATAGTTCTGTCTGACCAAAAACGCCGTTTAGGGGAACCATGCAGTATATAATCTTTGAGACTGGCTTCTTTCACTCAGCATAGTACTTCTGAGATCCACCTAAGTTGTCATATGTATCAATAACTGGTCCTTTTTATGACTGAGTAGTATTCCACTGTACAGAGGTTCCACAGTTTGTCTATCCATTTATCTTTGGAGTTTGGTGATTATAAACAGAAATAATATAAACATCTGTGTATAAATTTGTGTGTGAACATAAGTTTTCATCTCTTTAGAGCTAATACCAAGGAACGGGATTGCTGGGTCATATTAGGAGCATATATTAACCTTATAAAAAACCTGTCAAACTGTTTTCAGAGTGGCTGAATGATTCTGCATTTCCACTAAAAATGTGTGAGAGTCCCAGTTCCGTAGCTACACCAGGTCTGTATTATAACTGTTTTTTAAGACATTCTAATGAATTTGTTGTGATTTCTCATAGCGGCTTTTGTTTGCATTTCACTAATGGCTGATATTAATGACAAGAATATTTTTTCATCTGTTTATTCCCCTCCACATATGTATCTTTTGTGGCCAAGTGTCCGTTCAAGTTTTTTGTCCATTTTTTAAATTGAGTTGTTTTCTCACAGTTGAGATTTGAGAATTCTTGATGTATTCTGATCACAGGTCCTTTGTTGGGTATGAGTTCTGCAAACGTATTCTCCTGGTCTGTAGTTTGTCTTTTTATTCCTTTAACCATGTCTTTCACAAAGCAAAAGTTTTAAATTTTGATGAAGTCTAATTTATCTGTGTTTTTTTTTTTTTTTTAATGAATCATGCTTTTGCTGTCTTATCTAAGAAGATTTTGCCTAAGACTAGGTCATAACTAATTTTTTTGGCCTACATTTTCTTCTAAAAATTAAACATTTTATGTTTTTATGGTCTGATCCACTTTGACTTAATATTTGTATAAGGTGTGAGGTTTAAGTTGAGGTTAATTTTTTAAAATAAGGATATCTAATTGTTTCAAATCCATTTGTTGAAAACATTATCCTTTCTCCATTGGATTGGTTTTAAATCATTTTCAAAAATTAATTGGCCATATTTGTGTGGGTCTAATTCTGGATTTTCTCTTCTGTTTCACTGATCCATGTGTCAGTCCCTTTGCCAATATCACACTGAACTGATCACTGTGGCTTTATAGTAAATCGTAACACCCAGTAGTGTGATTCCTCAAAATGTGTTCTTCATCAAAATTGTTTTGGCTTTCTAAATTCTTTTTCTTTCCATATAAATTTTAGAACCAGTTTGTCTATATTTACAAAAGATTCTGCTGAGACCTCTGTTGGAATCATGTTAAATGTATAAATCAATTTAGAGAGCACTGCCACATTTACTATGTTGAGTCTTCTAATCCATGGACATGGTATGTCTATTTATTTACTTGATCTTGATTTCTTTCATCAGCTCTTTGCAGTTTTTCAGCATACAAATTCTCTAATGTTTTATTAGATTTATTCTAATGTCTTCCAACTTTAGAGGAGCTATTACAAATGGTGTTGTCTATAAAATTTTCGATCAGATTACACAGATTCCTCCAACTTAGGGGGGCTCAGGAGTTCATAAATAACTTTATGGAGTTACTGTCCCAAGATTCACCCTCCATAGTCTCCCGAGTACTTCCCAGTTTTCTGGGGCTACCTTTTTTAGTTCTCTGGCAAGAAAGCTGGGCTTTTATTTCCCTACTTTGCCACTTATTTATAATGATGGCATTCATTGCTGGGGCCAAGTGATGGGACAACAGAGAAAGGGCAAAACAACAGGAAAAAGGAAAACAATACCCAACCCCTTTGAAACCACAGCGCCTCCAAGTGGAGAGGAAGGTTTCCCTCCCTCACAGTTTAAAGACACCTGAGGGTTCCCCAACTTCTGTACTGTCAGCGCTGCTTAAGCCTGACTAGAGGACTTCTCTGGAGCACTCTTTTTGTCCATGTGGATGCTCACTTCTGGTTTTGAGGTGTCTTTGAGTCCAGGCTGGGGGGATACCAGAGCAAAAAACAAAAAATGGTAAACTCACCACTGGTTTGGTGGTACTTCAAAGCTTGGTCTTCTTCCCCAATCCACCTGCTACTATTTACTTTTCAGAGTCCTCTGATAGCTACTCCATGCTTTCTGTCCAGTTTAGCTGTATTCAGTGGGGGAGAGACAGGGATAGAGTGTGCTTACTCTATCTTTCTCAGAACCAGAAACCCATTCTATTACTTTAAAATTATCTGTGTCTTTACACTTAGAGTGGGTTCTTGTGATAGTACGTAGTTGGGTATTGCTTTTCAATTTAGTTTGACAATCTTTGCCTTTTAACTCCTATGTTTAATCATTTTACATTTTAATGTAACTACGACATGACTGGTCTGGACCTGTCACCTTGCTGTTGGTTGTATTTCGTCCCACTTCTCTTTTTTCCTCTTTTCTTGCCTTCCGGATTGAGTATTTGTAGGATTCAATTTCTACCTCCACAGTTGGTTTATTGGTTATAATTCTTTATTATTATTTTTCTCTTGTTCTAGGGTTTACAATGTGTATCTTTTACTTACACAGCCTAGCTTTAAACAGTATTATACCACTTTATATAATATAGGGACCTTACAATACTACACTTGCATTTCTTCCTATCTTTTATGTTGGGGTTGGTAAACTATAACTCACAGACCAAATCTTGCCTTCCATCAGTTTTTAAAAGTACAGTTTTACTGGAACATTGGAACACAGCCATACCTATTCATTTATGCATTGTCTACGGCTGGCTGCTTTCACATTACAATGGTAGAGCTGAGTTGTGATAGAGACTGTATAACTCAAAAAGCCAGAAGTATTTATTGTCCGGCCCTTTACAGAAAACGTTTGCACACCTCGGTTTATGTTATTGGTGTCATCTACTTTATTTCTATGTATGTTATAAGCTTCATTATTTTACTTTAAAAATTATCTTTAAAGAGATTAAAAAGTCTTCAAGCCACATAGTTAACATTTTTAACACTCTTCATTCCTTTGCATAGATCCAGATTTTCTTTTGGTACCAGTTTTTCTTCTTCTGTCTAAATAATTTCCTTTAACTTTTTTTTTGTAATGCAGGTATGCTGGTGTTGAATGCTCTTCATTTTTGTTTGAAGAAGTCTTTATTTCAGCTTAATTTCTGAAATACAGTTTTGCTGGTAATATAGTACACTAGGCTGGTGGTTTTTTCTTTCAGTACTTTAAAGGTGTTACTCCAGTGTCTCCTGGTTTGCATTATTTTTTGATGAGAAGTCTGTTGTCATTCTTGTTTCTCTGTATGTAATGCGGCTTTTTCCTCTGGCTGTTTTTAAGATTTTTTTATCATTGGTTTTCAGCAGTTTGATTATGGCATGGCTTTGCGTGGTTTTCTTCATGCTTTTCTTGGAAATGTGGGTTTTAGTTTCCACCAAATTTGGAAAATGTTTGGGTATTATTTCTTCACATACTTTTTCTGTAATATTCCTTTCCACACCCATCTCCATCCTCGTTCTCAGACTCCACATACACGGCTCCTCGGCTGCTTCCTACTGTTCTGCAGGCTGCTTCCTACTGTTCTGCAGGCTGCCGAGATCTCTTCTCTATTTCAGTCTTATTCTCTCTGTGACGCACACTGAATTGTTTCTGTTTCACTGTTCAGGTACACTGATCTTTCCTTCTGCAATATCTAACCTGCTGTAAATACTATTCAGTGTATTTTATAAACTCAGATGTATTTTTCATCTCTACAAGTTTTAAAATATACCTCTACTTCTCATTAGTTTTTTCCCCTCAACAATCTTCGGTATATGGAGCATATTCATAATAGATAAACATTCGTATCTGCTAATTCGATCACTGCTGTCATTTCTGATGCTTATTTCTATTGATCTATTTTTCTCCTGGCTGTGAGTTACATTTTACTTCTAATAATTTTTGACTGGGTATTTGGATTCTGTTGTATTACTGGTATACTCCTGTTAAGCAGTATAGGATTTTATTCTGACACACAGCTAAATGACTTAGGATTCATTTGGTCCTTCTAAAACTTTCTTTAAGATTTGTTATGTGCAGGTCTACATTATTTTTTAGTTCGGCACTTATTTATCCCCGCGACTAAAGTGACACCTCACTGGGAACTCTATACAATCGATTCCCAGCCGTTTCAGTTCCAGGAATTGTTTGATTAACTGCCTATGGTGGTTCTTTCCCCAGCCTGCGGATTTCACCCTGAGTCAGAAAATACTGAGCCAAGGTTCAAAGAGATCTCTTCTTGATCTCATGCTCCCTCCGGCCTCAGGAGCACCATTCTCTCTGGTATTCTGCCCCACAAACTGTAGCCACTGAACTAGGATCTAAGTCTCCTCAATTCAGAGGGACTGCTGGATTCTCAATTCCTCCTCCCAGCACAGTGGCCTGGAAACTGCCCCCAGGCAGAATCTGGGGCAACTGTAGGGCTCACCTCATTTGAGTCCCTTTTCTAAGGGATGACAGGCTTGTGCTGTCTGTTGTCCAATGGCTGAAAAAGGGGTTTCACAGATTCTGCCTGTTTCTAGGTGTTGATGGTGAGAGGGAAATTCCCAGAGCAGTGAACTCTTGTTGGCCAGAAGGAGAAGACTAGAAAGTCTATTTTATGGTCCCCAATTTGTGGCCAACTTCCTGTCAGACCTGATTAGATTATCAGCATTTGTGCCTTGTAATAATCAGCTTATATTAGCAAAAGAGTCAGTCTATTGTTTCTTTCTTTCCTTTGCTTTTTCTTTTTTTTTTTTTTTTTTTCACTATCCATCTGGAGATATCTTTCCTTTCCTTTTCTTTTTTTTTTTTTTTTTTTTTTGAGACAGCATCTCACTCATTCTTTCTGTCACCCAGACTGGAGTGCAGTGGTGCGATCTCAGCTCACTGCAACCTCTGCCTCCCTGGTTCAAGCAGTTCTCTAGCCTCAACTTCCCGAGTAGCTGAGATTATAGGCGTGCACTACCACGCCCAGCTAACTTTTGTATTTTTAGTACAGATGGGGTTTCACCATGTTGGCCAGGCTGGTCTCGAACTCCTGACCTTAAGTGATCCACCTGCCTCAGCCTCAGTGCTGGCGTGACAGGCATGAGCCACTGTGCCCAGCCAGTCGATTGTTTCTTATTATCCACTTCTACTTCTGTACAAAACACGGTTTATTTGCAAAAATCTTTTGAAACCACTTATCTGTTTCCTGACATGAATTTAGTGAAATACACTGATATTTAGATAACAACCTGGGCAAAGTGAGCGGTGACACGAACAGTGACTTTAAAGCAGCCCAGCAGGTGAGGCTACCTCCTCCCCGCCTGCCCTGCAGAGCACCGCCTCCCTCAGGACACACCTCCTCCCCGCCTGCCCTGCAGAGCACCGCCTCCCTCAGGACACACCCTGGCTTCCCATGCACTTGGCA
>PVKV010021241.1:0-37997 GCA_004027835.1 Alouatta palliata | reverse complement strand
AGGCAAGAAAAAGAAATAAAGGGTATTCAAATAGGAAAGGAGGAAGTCAAATTGTCTCTATTTGCAGACGACATGATTGTATATCTAGAAGACCCCAGCGTCTCAGCCCAAAATCTCCTGAATCTGATAAGCAACTTCAGCAAAGTCTCAGGATACAAAATCAATGTGCAAAAATCACAAGCATTCCTATACACCAATATCAGGAAAGTTTTAAGTTATTAGCCAGTCGGGTTTAGCTTAGACTGTGAGGTCCAGCTCCAACCAACAGAGACAGGACACAGCAGTAAGGACTCAATGTATAAGGAATAAATATTTCTGCCTTTCCTTTGTTCAGTGTGCTTTCATGGAAAGATTGCTGACAGACAGCACCCTTTCTGCAGAAAGTAAAATTGCCTTGCTGAGAGATCCTTTGTCTCAGTGTCAATATTTTTGTGGCACTGAGCATCTGTTTCCAACATCTTCTCAAAATAATGAATAATAAGAAATATGTTGGTAATGTTTTAGACATTAAAATTTCAGTTTAAGGTAATTGTGGTTTTTAATAAATAGTGAGCTGGGTGTATCGATTATGTGTTGCTATATAAGAGACCACCCCACAACTTAGTGGCTTAAAACAACAACCATTTTATTGGTCACTATTCTGTAGATCATTGATCTTTTCTACTGAGGACAGTTCTGTTGATTTTGCTTAGATTACTGCTGGATGAGTAATCCAAGTCAGATGGCCAATTGGCTGGAGGCCGGATGGCCCTGTTTGATCTCAGTCATACATCTGGCAATCAGCTGGGGCTATTAGCCAGAGCCCCTCAGTTTTCCACGTTTCTTATCCAGTAGGATAGGTCAGACATCTTCCCATGGTGGCTGGGTTCCAAAAGGGCAAGAGTGGAAGTTGTAAGTCCTAGTGAGGCCTTGGCTTGGAAAGTCCCACAGTGTCACTTCTGCCACTTTTTTTTCTAGACAGGGTCTCACTCTGTCACCCAGGATGGATGCAGTGGCATGATCACAGAAGTGGCTCATTGCAGCCTCTACCTCCTGGGCTCAGGCAATCCTCCCACCTCAGCCTCCCGAGTAGCTGGGGTCACAGGTGCTCGCCACCATGTTTGGCTGATTTTTGTATTTTTTGTAGAGATGATGTTTTGCCATGTTGCCCAGGCTGCTCCTGAACTCCTGGACTCAAGCAATCTGCCTGCCTCAGCCTCCCAACATGCTGGGATTATAGGCATGAGCCAGTGCACCAAGCCTATTTCACTGCTTTATATTGGTCAAGGCAAATCATAAGACTCCCTAGATTCAAGGGAAGAGAAAACAGACCTCTTTTTATTTTTATTTTTTGAGGTGGAGCCTTGCTCTGTCACCCAGGCTGGAGTGCAGTGGCATGATCTCAGCTCACTGAAGCCTCTGCCTTTTGGGTTCCAGCGATTTTTCTGCAGCAGCTTCCCAGGTAGCTGGGATTACAGACATGTGCCACTACGCCTGGCTGATTTTTTTAATTAGCAAACTGAAAAGCACATCAAGACAAATTACCCGATATTGAGCAAAGAAAGAAGGTGAAAGAAAATCTCTGCCAGCCTGACTGTCTAAGTTCTGGAGTGGTGATTGACTGTTAAAGAAGTCTCACACTGGGCAGTAGTGGCCAGGTCCAAGTTCCACTTCATGCTCAGTCATTGGCTAGGGGCCACCCCCAGAAAAACATAATTTCTGTTCAAAAGCTGACATGGGCCCTGCAGGAACTAATGGCTGGAGGCATATATAGGTAGTAAAACAATTAAAAATGCAAAGGAGCCTGGGCATGGTAGTGCAGGCCTGTAATCCCAGTACTTCGGGAGGCAAAGACAGGTGGATCACTTGAGGTCAGGAGTTTGAGACCAACCTGGGCAACATGGTGAAACCCTGTATCTACAGAAAATACAAAAATTAGCCTGGTGTGGTGGCAGACACCTGTAGTCCCAGCTACTCGCGAGGCTGAGGTAAGAGAATTGCTTGAACCCAGGAGGCAGAGGTTGCAGTGAGCCAAGATCATGGGACTGCATTCTAGCTTGGGTGACACAGTGAGACCCTGTCTCAAAAAAAAATTAAATTAAAAAAAAAGCGAAGGACACTGAGAGTCAACCCAAATGTCAGACTCCAAAACAAACCTCTTACCCACTCCTCCAAGTCTCTTAGCATCATTGACCCTCTTCTGAGCATGATCAACTATTGTTTTGCCATATGCATTTCTGGGCCAAAAGTTTGGGGACGCATATATGCAAAAATGTTACCAAGAAATGGTAGTGGGACACTATATGGTCAGGTGCAATTCAGCCACTCAGCTTGACATCCTACTAGGAGAGCTTAGATGACACATTCTAGTCTATGACACACACAGACTTTCTCTTTTTAGAAACGTGCGCCACTTCCACTCAATAAAGTTGCCATGATGAATATTTGCAGGTATATTTACTTCCAAGCCTTTATTTTCTACTTCAATAGCTTCTGCTATTAATATTTATTATTAATCCATAAAGCCCACATGATTGTACCTAAGTAGGTGACCTTAAATTAGTAAATTTCTACCCTATCAACCACACAAGATTTATTCATTCCAGGAGTAATTCATTTTGTAATCACTGATTCTCTGAGGGTGGGGGGTGGGGATTCCAGAGCTGCTTTTCATGTCCATTGCTTCTCACCTCACTGGAAAAATAGACTGAGCAGCCTTTGACAGTGCTGGATGTTTGATAAATGTCTATAACTTTTATTTAAAGATAAGGATGGAAGGTGATCCTTCCTCTGATAACTCAGTTTAATGAACAAACTTTTTACCCACCTGTTATGGCAATTTACACGTGTAGAAGTAATAGACAAATTAAAATGTTTGTATATGTTCTATAAATAAAATAAAGGAGAAAGCATCTCACACAAATTTAACCATCATTTAGGGAAGAAATTGGAAATAAAAGGTCAAGTAAATCATCTTCCATGTTTCAAAATCACATTTTAAATGTGAAGTGGATGAGGGTGAGGAGGTGGAACAGAGGAAGACAGGAAAAAGAGGAGAGGGGGAGAAAGAAAGAAGCAAATTTAAAAAACAAATGGACAGGCATGGTGGATCCCAGCACTTTGGGAAGCCAAGGCAAGGGGATTGCTTGATCCCAGGAGTTCAAAACCAGCCTAGGTAATATAGCGAGACCTCATCTCTACAAAAAATTTAAAAAGTAGCTGGGTGTGGTTGTGTATGCCTGTGGTCCCAGCTACTTGGGAGGCTGAGGCTGGAGGATCGCTTGAGCCCAGGAGGTTGAGGCTGCAGTGAGACGTGATCATGTCATTACATTCTAGCCTGGGTGACAGAGTGAGACCCCATCTTGAAAAAAGAGAAACTAAACAAGAAAACCAACCAGCCCAGGAACTCAGTGTGACCAGTGGATTGACAAGATAAGTCATTATTGAGAAACCCTTATTAGGTCACTGTCAAAGTCAATATGATAAATTATTGTTCAAAAATACTCCCTCCCTTTCCTCTACTTTTGTGGAAGGATTCTATTTCATCACATCTTAACTTCAAACTAGGCTACATGTTGGGCCATGTGGAATGTTAACAGATGTGCCACAACTAGAGACTACAAAAGTGCCTGTGCCGTTGAGTGAGTCTTCTTGTGCTGAGGAAGAGAAGTGCCTTGGCTAACCTTCTGAATCAAGGATGACGAGAGACACGTGGAGCTCATGCAGCTCCAGCTTAAACCATCAGACCCCCCAGCTGACCCGCAGACACGTAACCAAAAATCAACATTTATTGCTGTATGCCATAGAAACATTGCATTTTGTCATTACTTACCAATAGCTAACTGATACAATAATTATATCTGTTCTAAATGTTCTAAAGAAAGGACTTCTTTTTAAAAAAGGAAAAGTTTACGTAAGCAAATGTATAGTGGTTTGTGAAATACTTTGAGTCAAATAGAAGACATGGGACGGACCAAAATTTAATTCAAAGTTTTCTCATTAGAAGCACAAAAACCACAAGAAGTGATACTGCAGTGACTGGAGAACCTGTTAGGGAATCAATGCATCAAAGCCTTGGAATGACTGAGCATCAGTCAATTCTATAGTTTGGTCTTGACTACCGAGGACACAAATTAAGTCAACATAGCTAGACTCCAGGTCAAGAACACTAGGTCAAATCATTGTTGTGCAAACGCTAATGTATTGACTCTACATAAATGTGAATAAATCACAGGGATTGTAGAAAATTCATCCACAAGTTTTGAAGTCATTCAAACAGCAAAACCATATATGGCAGATTGTTTCAGTAATTATCCCAAATTTAGTCACAGCTCTCTATATCCATGTCCTTGAGTGATCCTCTTGTACAATGATTATGGACTTCAATATGTGACTTTTGTCCAATGGGACAACAGTAAATGAGATGCAAATGAAATCGGGGAAACTGACAGCACTTTGGGGCTAGCTTGTCTTTGGAGCTCTGATATCATCATGTAAAAGAGAGCAGGTATATTAGTCTGTTCTCACACTGCTAATAAAGACATATCCCAAACTGGGTAATTTATAAAGGAAAGAGCTTTAATGAATTCACATTTCCACATTGCTGGGGGGCCTCACAATCATGGTGGAAGGCAAAGGAGGAGTAAAGGCACATCTCACATGGTGGCAAGCAAAAGACAGCGAGTAACTGCCCTTTGTAAAACTATCAGATCTCATGATACTTATTCACTAACACGAGAACAGTATAGGACAAACTGACCCCATGATTCAATTATCTCCACCTGGCCCCACCCTTGACACGTGGGGATTATTACAATTCTAGGTGCGATTTGAGTGGAGACACAGCCAAACCATATCAGCAGGCTAGCCTTCTGGAAGATGAGCAGATCATATGGAGCAGACTACTCATCTCAGCACAGCCCAAATTGGCAAGCCTCAGAATTGTGAGCGAATAGGTTATTGTTGTTTTAAACTATTGCATCTTGGGGGTGATTATACAGTAAAAGCTACGTGACATACCGTGTGAGTGACCTCATGTGAATACCTTTGCAATTCTTATCCAAAAGAAAGTATGGCTTGTTTTTACCTTTAACGAATTGGTAGAAACCTTAATAAAGGTAATACTGAAATTTAGGGGGATATGTGAGTCAACTTTGACACCTTCCTCAGCATGCATACACCCATCACCAAAGTCTGTTGTTCTTATCTCCCATACATCTGAATTTCTTTTCTCCATTTCCACTGGCACCATCCTAGTCCAGCCTCCCAGCCGGAGTAGTAACCAGGGATTCTTCTCAGCTCATCTCCCTGCACCCACCCTGGCCCCACTCTGAAGATCTGTTCTCCATGCAACAGTCAGAGCAATCATTTTTAAAAGCAGATCTGACCGTGCCCTCTCCCCCATCTTAAAATCTTTCATTCAGTCTCCTTTATCTTAGGATAAAAACCTCTGTATTTCCTTGGATCTGCAGCCCTTCCCAGCATATGCTGCTCCCTATCTCCAGCCTCCAGCCCTTCCTTCAGTTCTGCTGAAGGGTGGTAGCTCCTCCTGCCACAGAACCTTTTTGTGTGCTGTTGTTTTTGCCTTGGACTCTGCACCTCTTGCTCCCCACTCTCCTTCCCAACTTCTCATCTCATCTCAGGCATCACTTACTCAGGGAAGCCTTTTCTGGCCCCCAGGTCCAGGTTAAATTCTCCTTTAATTGTACTTTCATCTCATTTTTTTTGATTGGATATACTTACATTTGTACAATCCTAAGATTGATTTCTGTATTCTCAACTACATGATAAACTCTAGAAAGCAAAGAATGCTGAATTTTGCTCACCTTAGAGTCCTAATATCAGGCGTTGTGCCTGCCAAGCGTAGTGCCTGACACATAACTGACACTCAGTATATAGTTGTTGATGGAATGGATGGTTTGATATGCAGAGTTGCAATTGTAGTAGTTGGCATACAAAATACACTCAATAGATATTTGCTGAATGAATAAGCCTGGAATGAAGAGGGCCTGGCAAATGAAAAAGCGTATCTTACATGACAAGTAGCATTGCTCCTTGCACATAATAAGCCAAATAAGTATTATCATAATGAGTAACTAGGAAATTTTGAAGGGATAAATAGGAATATGGACAACAAGAGAACAATAATTTGTTTCCTTTATTCTTGAAATAATCATGAATTAAGTGGCCTCCTTTGTGTAGATATGAAACTAATCTGCAAACAAAAAGTAAATTGAAATGGATACCTCTCTGGATGTAGAGCTGGAAACAGTGATGAGTTTCTATAGGACAATACCTTGTGATCATAATTACCTAACATTTCTATACAGCCTAAAGGATGAGTTTTCTAGGTTTGTACAACACTTAACATCTTCCCATTAGAGAAATGAGCACAAACTATAGTCAACTTTTCCTAAACATAAATAGAAATCAAAATAGAACATACATATTAGCATGCCCCCTAATTGTCCCCCTTATTAACCTGTTTAAAGCGTCATCAGCTCTTGAATGTACACAGATGTTTAAAAAATCACCAGAGCTGCAGAAAATATGCCCACAAATTTTGAAGTAACCCACAGGTGGTACAATGAAACCCCCTGCTATAGATTGCTGCAATGATGGGCCTCAATTTTGTCTGTCTCTCTCAGAAGAAAAGTCAAAATTCATTCAGGAATTTGGTAAGAGGTGTGTGTGTGTGTGTGTGTGTGTGTGTGTGTGTGTGTACGTGTTTGGGCAGAGGAAGTGTCAATGTCTATGAAATTACATATGTTTCTGTATAATCTAATCTAGTGGAAAGTTTTAACCTTATTTTGAAAACTCAAAAAGACTTTTGGGTATTTGTATTTTTATTTTTTTGCCATACATGACATTGACAGAGTTCTAAGTCTTAGGGAAAGAGAAATGTTTGTAGTCATTCTCTTCTTGATTTTTTTTTTTTTGATGCATACTTAGCATCTAGTGCAATACTCTGGTTAGGATGCAACCCCCTTCACATTGTTAAATAGTGAAAAATAGGTCCAGGTGTTTTACTTTAAAAGGACATTTTAGCTAATGTTCCTTGAGGAGAAGCAATAGTAAATAATGTTGCCCATTTGTCTGGTCATTTTGGGCTCCAGATGGCTTCATCAATGCTTGAGGAAGTAGGAATGTTTTATTGAGCTGGGAGATTAAATATGTGTGGAGCCACTTCTACCACTTTGGTAAAACTTACACGAAATGTGACAAAGTAATAAGAACCGCTTGCTATTGCAACAGGGAGCTGTTATTGTCTTTTCCACAACTGAGAATTTATAGAACTGTCCCTCAGCCTACTAGCAGAAAAGCACTTTGGAGTATTACCAGCCGGATTTGCAAAGGATGCAGTTTCAGGACAAGAAGAAATACGTACAATGTGCGCCTCTGAGATCATTAATTAAATATCCTATCCAAAGTCCTTAAAAATGGGATTACCCAGCTAAAATGCCAGTAAGGGATTGCTTTGAAGTTACTGTTGGTTTAAAGACTTGAAATACATGTCTCGTAAAGTTTGCCTGATTAGTCGTAAGTGAGCTTTGGCAATGATATATGATTGTAATTGTAAACATCATTCCACATTAACATTTAAACAATTTTTTTTTTTTTTTTTTTTTTTTTTTTGGAGACGGCGTTTCACTCTTTCGCCCAGGCTGGAGTGTAACGGTGTGATCTCGGCTCACTGCAACCCTTGCCTTCCAGTTTCAAGCGATTCTCCTGCCTCAGCCTCCCAAGTAGCTGGGATTACAGGTGACTGCCACTCTGCCTGGCTAATTTTTGTATTTTTAGTAGAGACGGGGCTTCACCACGTTGGCCAGCCTAGTCTCAAATTCCTGACCTTAAGTGATCTGCCCACCTCGGCCTCCCATAGTGCTGGGATTACAGACATGAGACACCGTGCCCGGCCCACTTTAACAATTTTTAAATAGCTTCTATCAGTAGTTGATCAAGTGACAGAAATCCAAATTAAACTAGCTATAGTAGATTGCAAGCTACCAAAATTCTTTTCCTCCCTTTCCAAGGCCTAGTCTGTTTCTCCAACCCTTGCACTTGGATTGACCATGTGGCTGGCTTTGGCCAATGGGACACTATAAAATGTGATGAATTCAGAAGCTTGAAAAGTGCTTGGACATTGAGGCTTGCCCTCTCTAACAATAAACAGAATCCTGCAGTTGCTGCCTGGAGAAGCTGAACTGGCCAACTGAGAACAAGAAATAACATGGCCCGGTCACCACCACAGCACCTCAGCCAATAGCCAACCACCTGTCAGCCCATAAGTGAAGTCATCCTCTGGATAAACCAGCTGCCAGCTAACCACAAATGCATGAGTTAGCACAGGTGAGATCAACCAAGGCAGCCCCGCCCAGAGTCCTCTAGCTGACCCACATTATCCGGAGCTACATATAAACGCTGGTTTGACGCCACTGTTTTAAAGGAGGAAGTTACGCCGTAAAAGCTGACTGCTTAGCTCTTTTTTTAAAAAAAGCTTAAAGAAAATTTGCTGGACGACCCTGTGTGTTCTGAGACTGAGCCAAGTAGACGAAGGGATGGGATGTACTTGGGCCTCAGGAACAACCAAAAGCACAAAATAAAAGATGAAGATATTTTAAAGGCTCATATAGCTGGTAAGCAAGTAAAAACTCAAGCGTTGATTAAACAGGACTTCAAATCCACGATTATTTTTACTCTTTGAACTACTTCCTCCCATTTTTTTTACATGCTCCCTGCTGCTGCCATTTTGCCCTCAGTTTCGTTTCCTTTTTCTTTCTTTTTTTTTTCTCTGAGAAAGAGTCTCTGTCGCCCAGGCTGGAATGCAGTGGCGTGATCTCGGCTCACTGCAACTTCCACCTCCTGGGTTCAAGCGATTTCCGTGCCTCAGTCTCCCGAGTAGCTGGGACTACAGGCACACACCACTATGCCTGACTTATTTTTTGTATTTTTAGTAGAGATGGGGTTTCACCATGTTGGCTGGGCTGGTCTTGAACTCCCGACCTCAAATGATCCTCCTGCCTTGGCCTCCCAAGGTGCTGAGATTACAGGCGTGAGCCGCCGTGCCTGGCCTACCCTCCGTTTCTATGTATTCAACTTTTTAATTCTACACATAAGATTATCCAGTATCTTTTTTCTGTGTTTGATTTATTTCATTTATCATAATGTTCTCCAGGTTCATCTATGTTGTCAGAAATGGTAGGATTTTCTTCTTTTATAAGGCTGAACAATATTGTACCAAAATATTTCTTTATATCACAATTTTGTTATCCATCTTTCAATGGATATTTGTTTTGATATTTGGCTGTTGGGGATAATGCTGCAATGAACATGGGATTGCAGATATCCCTTCGCCTTATTGATTTCAGTTCCTTTGGATGTATACCCAGAAGTGGGATTGCTAGGTTATATGCTACTTCTTTTTTTTTTTTTTTTCTTTTTTTTGATACAGGGTCTTGCTCCGTTGCCCACATTGTAGTGCAGTGGCACAATCATGGCTTACCGTGGCCTTGACGTCCTGAGTTCAAGTGGCCCTCAGCCTTCCAAGAGTAGCTGGGACCACAGGTGTGCTCCACCTTGCCTGGCTAACTTTTTTACTTTTTGTAGAGATGGGCTCTCCAGCTGGGTGCAATGGCTTACACCTGTAATCCCAGCACTTTGGGAGGCCTAGGTGGGCAGATCACCTGAGGTAAGGAGTTCCAGACCAGCCTCATCAACCTTGTCTCTACTAAAAATACAAAAAAAAAAAAAAATTAGCTGGGCATGATGGCAGGCCTCTGTAATTCCAGCTACTCAGGAGGCTGAGGCAGGAGAATCTCTTGAACCCAGGAGGCAGAGGTTGCAGTGAGTCGAGATTGCACCATTGCATTCCAGCCTGGGTGACAAGTGAAACTACATCGCAAAAAAAAGAGAGAGAGAGATGGAGTATTCCTACGTTGCCCAGGCTGGGCTCAAATTGCTGGGCACAAGAGACCCTCCCACCTCAGCCTCCCAAAGTGCTGTGATTACAGGTGTGAGCCACTGTGCCTGGCCAGTTCTACTTTTAATTTATTTAGAAACCTCCCTATTGTTTTCCACAGTGGCTGCACTAATCTACATTCCCATCAACAATGTGTTAGTGTTCTCTTTTCTCCACACCCTTGTTAACATTTGTAATTTCTTGTCTTTTTGATAAAGGTCCTCCTAATGGATGTGAGATGATCTCATAATTTTGTTTTGCATGTCCCTGATAAGTAGCATACTGGCCATTTTTATGTCCTCTTTGGAGAAATGTTTATTGCGGTCCTTTGCCCATTTTTAAATCGGTGTATCCCTTTTTTTGCTATTGAGTTAGGTGAGCTCTTTATATATTTTGGTTGATAACCCCTTACTATGTTATATGTAGCTTGCAAATATTTTCTCCCAACCTATAAATTGCCTTCTCATTTTGTTAACTGTTTCCTTTGCTGTTTGGAAGCCTTTTTGTTTGATGTGATCCATGTGGGAAGTAGAAAAGTTCCTCTTCAAAATCTCCTTTCTTGTTAAAGAATAAATTACAAATATTAGAAATAATAGTTTGTTTTAAAGACTTTCTTCAAAGCCTTCTTGTTTTTTGCTAATAACTCTTTGTTAAGCCCTATCCTATGTAGCCGTTAGATATGCTCACAGGCACGTATTACATTCTATGTCCTTGTACTTGAATCAATATATTTGTGCTAGATATGCTCACAGGCACGTAGTACATTCTATGTCCTTGTACTTTAACGAAGATATTTATGCTATTACTTTTTTAAGTCCTTTTGCAAGCAACTTCCTGTCCCTTCCTCATTTGGACTTTCTCTTTTCCTTTTATTCTCCATTGCCTTTACCTATTCAAGGAAGTTTTAAGTTATTACCAATAAGGTTCAGTTTTAGATTGTGAAGTCTGGCTCCAACCAATGGAGATCAGACACAGCAGTAAGGACAACCCCAAATGCTTAAAGGATAAAGATGTTTGCTTTTCCTTTGTTCATTGCACTCTCATAGCAAGACTGCTAGCAAGTGTGCCCTTTCTCCAGAAAGTAAAATTGCTTTGCTGAGAGAGCCTTTGTCTCAGTGCTGATTTTTCTTTGCAACATCAAGCATGTTTCCAACATCCCACTTGTTTAGATTTTTGTTGTCTGTGCTTTTGATGTCATAACCAAAAAAAATCATTGCTGTGACCCATGCCAAGAAACTCTTTTCCTATGTGTTGAGTTTCATGGTTTCAGGTTTTATGTTTGGGTTTTTAACACATTTTGGGTTGTGTTTTCTCATGTGTGTATGGCCTAAGATAAGGGTGCAGTTTCATTCTTTTATACGTGCATATCCAGTTTTCCTTGCTCTATTTAATGAAAAGACTATTGTTTCCCCATGGTGTCATCTTGGCACCCTTATCAAAAGTTAGTTGAACATATATGCTGGGTTTACTGCTGGGTTTTCTATTCTGTTCCATTGATCTATGTGTCTGTTTATGCTAGTGCCATAATGTGATTGAAATAGCTTTGTAGTAGATTTTGAAATCGGGTAGTGTGATACCTCTAGCTTTATTCTTTTTGCTCAGGGTTTCTTTGGCTGTTTGGGTCTTCATGGTTCCCTATGAATTTTACAATTTCTATTTTTGTGAAAAAGACATTGTAATTTTTATAGGAATACAAATTAAAAGCTCAACTCCTATCTAATTCAATGCAAATTGCATTGGATCTATAGATTGTTTGGGGTACTACAGGCATCTTAACTGTTTTTCCAATCCATGAAAAATATTCTATTTATTTGTGTCTTCAATTTTTTTCCTTTTTGAGACAGGGTCTTGCTCTGTTGCCCAGGCTTGAGGGTAGTGACACAATCATGATTTACTGAAGCCTCCAACTCCTGGGCTTAAGCAGGTGTGGCTACAGGCATGCACCATCATACCTGGCTAGTGGTTTTTATTTAATTTTCTTTTGGTAGAAACAGGTCTCACTGTGTTTCCCAGGCTGGTCTCAAACTTCTGGCTTCAAATTATCCTCCCACTTCAGCCTCCAAAAGTGGTGGGATTACAGACATGAGTCACCATGCCTGGCTTCTTTCAATGTTTTATAGTTGTCTCTGTACAGATCTTTGACCTTTGGTTTAATATAGTCCCAACTATTTTGTAATGCTATTGTAAATGGGATTGTCTTGATTTCTTTTTTTTGTTCTCTTTATTATTATTATTATTATTATTGTTATTATACTTTAAGTTCTGGGGTACATGTGCAGAACGTGCAGGTTTGTTACATAGGTATACATGTGCCATGGTAGTTTGCTACACCCATCACCCCGTCATCTACGTTTGGTATTTCTCCTAATGCTATCCCTCCCCTATCCTCCCACCCCCTGCTATCCCTCCTCTAGCTCCCCACCGCATGACAGGCCCTGGTGTGTGATGTTCCCCTTCCTGTGTCCATGTGTTCTCATTGCTCAACACCCATTTATAAGTGAGAACATGCGGTGCTTGGTTTTCTGTTCTTGTGTCAGTTTACTGAGAATGATCATTTCTAGCTTCATCCATCTCCCTGCAAAGGACATGAACTCATCCTTTTTTATGGCTGTGTAGTATTCTGTGGTGTATATGTGCCACATTTTCTTTATCCAGTCTATCAATGATGGGCATTTGGGTTGGATCCAAGTCTTTGCTATTGTAAACAGTGCTGCATTAAACATACTTGTGCATGTGTCCTTATAATAGAATGATAATCTTTTGGGTATATGCCCAGTAATGGGATTGCTGGATCAAATGGTATTTCTAGTTCTACATCCTTGAGGAATCACCACACTGTCTTCCACTATGGTTGAATTAAATTACACTCCCACCAACAGTATAAAAGCATTCCTATTTCTCCACATCCTCTCCAGCATCTGTTGTTTCCTGATTTTTTAATGATTAACATTCTAACTGGCATGAGATGGTATCTCAATGTGGTTTTGGTTTGCATTTGTCTAATGACCAGTGATGATGAGCTTCTTCTCATATGTTTGTTGGCCACATAAATGTCTTCTTTTGAAAAGTGTCTGTTCATATCCTTCACCCACTTTTTGATGTGATTGTTTTTTTCTTGTAAATTTGTATACATTCTTTGTAGATTCTGGATATTAGCCCTTAGGCAGATGGGTAAATTGCAAAAATCTTTTCCCATTCTGTTGGTTGCTGGTTCACTCTAATGATTGTTTCTTTTGCTGTGCAGAAGCTCTTAAGTTTAATTAGATCCCATTTGTCTATTTTGGCTTTTGTTGCCATTGCTTTTGATCTTTTAGTCATGAATTCCTTGCCTATGCCTATATCCTGAATGGTATTGCCTAGGTTTTCTTCTAGGGTTTTCATGGTGTTAGGTCTTATGTTTATATCTTTAATCCATCTGGAGTTAATTTTTGTATGAGGTGTAAGGAAGGGATCCAGTTTTAGCTTTCTGCGTATGCCTAGCCAGTTTTCCCAACACCATTTATTAAACAGAGAATCATTTCCCTATTGCTTGTTTTTGTCCCGTTTGTCAAAGATCAAATGGTTGTAGATGTGTGGTGTTGCCTCCAAGGCTTCTGTTTTGTTCCATTAGTCTATATCTCTGTTTTGGTACCAGTACCATGCTGTTTTGATTACTGTAGGCTTGTATAGTTTGAAGTCAGGTAGCGTGATGCCTCCAGCTTTGTTTTTTGTTTTTTGTTTTTTGTTTTTACTTAGGGTTGTCTTGATTATGTGGGCTCTTTTTTGGTTCCATATGAAATTCAAGGTGACTTTTTCCAATTCTGTGAAGAAAGTCAATTGTAGCTTAATGGGGATAGCATTGAATCTATAAATTACTTTTGGCAGTATGGCCATTTTCACGATATTGAATGTTCCTAACCATGATCATAGAATGTTTTTCCATCTGTTTGTGTCCTCTCTTATTTCCTTGAGCAGTGGTTTCTAGTTCTCCTTGAAGAGGTCCTTCACATCCCTTGTTAGTTGTATTCTCAGGTATTTTATTCTCTTTGTAGCAATTGTGAATGGGAGTTCTCTCATGATTTGGTTCTCTTTTTTGTTTGTTACTGGTGTATAGCAATGCTTGTGATTTTTGCACATTGATTTTGTATCCTGAGACTTTGCTGAAGTTGCTTATCAGCTTAAGGAGATTTTGGGCTGAGACGATGGGGTTTTCTAAACATACAGTCATGTCATCTGCAAATAGAGATACATTGGCTTCCTATTTTCCTAATTGAATAAACTTTATTTATTTATTTATTTTTTTGCTTGATTGCTCTGGCTAGAACGTCTAATACTATATTGAATAGGAGTGGTGAGAGAGGGCATCCTTGTCTAGTGCCAGTTTTCAAAGGGAATGTTTCCAGTTTTTGCCCATTCAGCATGATATTGGCTGTGGGTTTGTCATAGATAGCTCTTACTGTTCTGAGACACATTCCATCGATACCTAGTTTATTGAGAATTTTCAGCATAAAGGGTTGTTGAATTTTGTCGAAGGCCTTCTCTGCATCTATTGAGATAATCATGTGATTTTTGTCTTTGGTTCTGTTTATGTGATAGATTATGTTTATAGATTTGTGTATGTTGAACCAGCCTTGCATCACAGGGATGAAGCTAATTTGATCATGATGGATAAGCTTGTTGATGGACTGTTGGATTCGGTTTGCCAGTATTTCATTGAGGATTTCCGCATCAATGTTCATCATGGATATTGGCCTGAAATTTTCCTTTTCAGTTGTGTCTCTGCCAGATTTTGGTATCAGGGTGATGTTGGTCTCATAAAATGAGTTAGGGAGGATTTCCTCTTTTTGTATTGTTTGCAACAGTTTTGGAAGGAATGGTACCAGCTCCTCTTTGCACGTCTGGTAGAATTTGGCTGTGAATCCATCTGGTCCTGGACCGTTTTTTGATTGGTAGACTATTAATTGCTGCCTGAATTTCAGACCTTGTTATTGGTCTATTCAGGGATTGAACTTCTTCCCTGTTTAGTTTTGGGAGGGTGTAAGTGTCCAGGAATTTATCTATTTCTTCTAGATTTACTGGTTTATTTGCATAGAGGTGTTTGTAGTAATCTCTGATGGTAGTTTGTATTTCTATTGGATCGGTGATGGTATTCCCTTTAACATTTTTTATTGCATCTATTCGATTCTTCTCTCTTCTCTTTACTAGTTTGGCCAGTAGTCTATCTATTTTGTTGATCTTTTCAAAAAGCCACCTCCTGGATTTACTAATTTTTTTTAAATAAATTTTTAATTTTTATTTTATATATATATATGTATAATTTTGTTGCACTTTAGGTTCTGGGGTACATGTGCAGAACATGCAGGATTGTTGCATAGGTACATACATGGCAATGTGATTTGCTGCCTCCAGCCCTCCGTCACCTATATCTGGCATTTCTCCCCATGTTATCCCTCCCCAATTCCCCACCTTCCACTGTCCCTACCCTAGTCCCCCCCCCAACAGACCCCAGTGCGTGATACTCCCCTCCCTGTGTCAATCTGTTCTCATTGTTCAACACCCACCTATGAATGAGAAAATTTGGTTCTTGATTTTCTGTTCTTGTGTCAGTTTGCTGAGAATGATGGTTTCCAGATTCACCCATGTCCCTACAAAGGACATGAACTCATTGTTTTTTATGGCTGTGTAGTATTCCATGTTGTATATGCGCCACATTTTCCTTGTCCAGTCTATCATCGATGGGCATTTGGGTTGCTTCCAGGTCTTTGTTATTGTAAACAGTGCCACAATGAACATATGTGTGCATGTGTCCTTATAGTAGAATGATTTATAATCCTTTGGATATATACTCAATAATGGGATTGCTGGGTCAAATGGAATTTCTATTTCTAGGTCCTTGAGGAATCGCCACACTGTCTTCCACAATGGTTGAACTAATTTACACTCCCACCAACAGTGTAAAAGTGTTCTTATTTGTCCACATCCTCTCCAGCATCTGTTGTCTCCAGATTTTTTAATGATCATCATTCTAACTGGGGTGACATGGTATCTCAATGTAGTTTTGATTTGCATTTCTGTAATGACTAGTGATGATGAGCATTTTTTCATATGTTTGTTTGCCTCCTAGATGTCTTCTTTTGAAAAGTGTCTGTTCATATAGTTTGCCCATTTTTTGATGGGTTTGTTTGTTTTTCTCTTGTAAATCTGTTTTAGTTGTTTGTACATTCTGGATATTAGCCTTTTCTCAGATGAGTAGTTTGCAAATATTTATTCCCTTTCTGTTGGTTACAAGTTCACTTTAATGATTGTTTCTTTTGCTGTGCAGAAGCTCTGGAGTTTAATTATATCTCATTTGTCTAATTTGGCTTTTGTTGCCAATGCTTTTGGTGTTTTAGTCATGAAGTCCTTGCCTATGCCTATGTCCTGAATGGTTTTGCCTAGGTTTTCTTCTAGGGTTTTTATGGTATTAGGTCTTATGTTTAAGTTTTTAATCTATCTGGAGCTAATTTTAGTGTAAGGTATCAGGAAGGGGTCCAGTTTCTGCTTTCTGCACATGGCTAGCCAGTTTTCCCAACAACATTTATTAAACAGAGACACTTTTCCCCATTGCTTTTGTCTGATTTGTCAAAGATCAGATGGTTGTAGATGTGTGGCAATGCCTCTGAGGCCTCTGTTCTATTCCATTGGTCTGTATCTCTCTTTTGGTACCAGTACCATGCTGTTTTGATTACTGTAGCCTTATAGTATAGTTTAAGGTCAGGTAGCATAATGCCTCCAGCTTTGTTCTTTTTGCTTAGAATTGTCTTGGCTGTGCAGGCTCTCTTTTGGTTCCATATGAAGTTTAAGGTGGTTTTTTCCAGTTCTGTGAAGAGGGTCACAGGTAGTTTGACAGGGATAGCATTGAATCTATAAATTACTTTTGGCAGTATAGCCATTTTCACGATATTGAATGTTCCTAACCATGAGCATGGAATGTTTCTTCATCTGTTTGCATCCTGTCTCATTTCCTTGAGCAGTGGTTTCTAGTTCTCCTTGAAGAGGTCCTTTATATCCTTTGTTAGTTGTATTCCTAGGTATTTTATTCTCTTTGTAGCACTTGTGAATGGCAGTTCATTCTTGATTTGGCTCTCTTTAAGTCTGTTATTGGTGTATAGGAATGCTTGTGATTTCTGCACATTGATTTTGTATGCTGAGACTTTGCTGAAGTTGCTTATCAGTTTCAGGAGATATTAGGCTGAGACAATGGGGTCTTCTAAACATACAGTCATGTCATCTGCAAATAGAGATTTATTGGCTTCCTATTTTCCTAATTGAATATCCTTTATTTCTTTTTCTTGCCTGGTTTCTATGGCTAGAACTTCCAGTACTATATTGAATAGGAGTGGTGAGAGAGGGCATCCTTGTCTAGTGCCAGATTTCAAAGGGAATGCTTCCAGTTTTTGCCCATTCAGTATAATATTGGCTGTTGGTTTGTCATAAATAGCTTTTATTATTTTGAGATATGTTCCTTCAACACCTAGTTCATTGAGAGTTTTTAGCATAAAGGGCTGTTTAAATTTTTCGAAGGCCTTCTCTGCATCTATTGAGATAATCATGTGGTTTTTGTCTTTGGTTCTGTTTATGTGGTGAATTACATTTATAGACTTGTGTATGTTGAACCAGCCTTGCATCCCTGGGATAAAGCCTACTTGATCATGATGGATATGCTTTTTGATGTGCTGTTGCAATCGGTTTGTCAGTATTTTATTGAAGATTTTTGCATCTATGTTCATCATGGATATTGGCCTGAAGTTTTCTTTTCTTGTTGAGTCTCTGCTGGGTTTTGGTATAGGATGATGTTGGTCTGATAAAATGATTTGGGAAGGATTCCCTCTTTTTGGATTGTTTGGAATGGTTTCACAAGGAGTGGTACCAACTCCTCTTTGTATGTCTGGTAGAATTTGGCTGTAAACCCATCTGGACCTGGGCTTTTTTTGGTTGGTAGGCTATTAATTGCTCTTTCAACTTCAGCCATTGTTATTGGTCTATTCAGGGTTTTGACTTCTTCCTGGTTTAGGCTTGGGAGTATGCAAGTGTCCAGGAATTTATCCATTTCTTCCAGGTTTACTGGTTTATGTGCATAGAGTTGTTTGTAGTAATCTCTGATGGTAGTTTGTATTTCTGTGGAAATGGTGGTGATATCCCCTTTATCTTTTTTATTGCATCTATTTGATTCTTCTCTTTTCTTTTTTACTAATCTGGCTAGTGGTCTGTCTATTTTGTTGATCTTTTCAAAAAACCAGCTCCTGGATTTATTGATTTTTTTTTTTTTGAAGGGCTTTTTTTTGTCTCTATCTCCTTTAGTTCTGCTCTGATCTTAGTTATTTCCTGTTTTCTGCTAGCTTTTGAGTTTTTTTGATCTTGCTTCTCTAGCTCTTTCAATTTTGATGATAGGGTGTCAATTTTAGATCTTTCCTTGCATCTCATGTGGGCATTTATTGCTATAAATTTTCCTCTAGACACTGCTTTAAATGTGTCCCAGAGATTCTGGTATGTTGTGTCTTTGTTCTCATTGGTTTTGAAGAACATCTTTATTTCTGCCTTCATTTCATTGTTTATCCAGTCAGCATTCAAGAACCAGTTGCTCAGTTTCCATGAAGTTGTGTGGTTCTGAGTGAGTTTCTTAATTCTGAGTTCTAATTTGATTGTACTGTGGTCTGAGAGACTGTTATGATTTCCGTTCTTTTGCATTTGCTGAGAAGTGATTTACTTCCAGTTATGTGGTCAATTTTAGAGTAGGTGTGATGTGGTCCTGAGAAGAATGTATATTTTGTGGATTTGGGGTGGAAAGTTCTGTAGATGTCTATTAGGTCCGCTTGGTCCAGATCTGAGTTCAAGTGCTGGATATCCTTGTTAATTTTCTGTCTTGTTGATCTAATATTGACAGTAGAATGTTAACGTCTCCCACTATTATTGTGTGGGAGTCTAAGTCTCTTTGTAGGTTGTTAAGAACTTTCTTTATGTATCTGGGTGCTCCTGTATTGGGTGTGTATATATTTAGGATGGTTAGCTCTTCTTGTTGCATTGATCCTTTTACCATAATGTAATGCCCTTCTTTGTCTCTTTTGATCTTTGTTGGTTTAAAGTCTGTTTTATCAGAGACTAGGATTGCAACTCCTGCTTTTTTTTTTTGTTCTCCATTTGCTTTGAAAATCTTCCTCTATCCCTTTATTTTTAGCCTATGTATGTCCTTGCACATGAGATGGGTTTCCTATATACAGCACACTGATGGGTTTTGAGTTTTTATCCAATTTTCCAGTCTGTGTCTTTTGATTGGGGCATTTAGCCCATTTACATTTAAGGTTAATATTGTTATGTGTGAATTTGATCCTGCCATTTTGATGCTAGCTGGTTGTTTTGCACATTAGTTGACGTAGTTTCTTCATTGTGTCGATGGTCTTTGCCATTTGGTATGTTTTTGGAGTGGCTGGTACTGGTTGTTCCATTCTATGTTTAGTACTTCTTTCAGTAGCTCTTGTAAGGCAGGCCTGGTGGTGATGAAATCTCTGCGCAATTGCTTTTTCATAAAGGATTTTTTTATTTCTCCTTCGCTTATGAAGTTTAGTTTGGCTGGATATGAAATTCTAGGTTGAAAGTTCTTTTCTTTAAGGATGTTGAATATTAGCCCCCACTCTATTCTGGCTTGTAGGGTTTCTGATGAGAGATCCACTGTGAGTCTGATGGGCTTCCCTTTGTGGGTAACCTGACCTTTCTTTCTGGGTGCCCTTAGCATTTTTTCCTTCATTTCAACCCTGGTGAATCTGACGATTATGTGCCTTGGGGTTGCTCTTCTTGAGGAATATCTCTGTGGTGTTCTCTGTATTTCCTGGACTTGAATATTGGCCTGCCTTGCTAGGTTGGGGAAGTTCTCCTGGGTAATATCCTGAAGAGTGTTTTCCAGCTTCGATTCATTTTCTCTGTCACATTCAGGTACACCTATCAAATATAGATTAGGTCTTTTCACATAATCCCATATTTCTTGGAGCCTTTGTTCATTTCTTTTTACTCTTTTTTCTCTAATCTTGCCTTCTCATTTTATTTCATTGAGTTGATCTTCAGTCTCTGAAATCCTTTCTTCTGCTTGGTTGATTTGGCTATTGAAACATGTGTATGCTTCATGAAGTTCTCTTGTGTTTTTCAGCTCCATCAGTTCATTTATTTTCTTCTCTAAGCTGTTTTTTCTTGTTAGCATTTTGTCAAACCTTTTTTCAACGTCCTCAGTTTCTTTGCATTGGGTTAGAACATGTTCTTTTATCTCAGAGAAGTTTGTTATTACCCACGTTCTGAAGACTGTTTCTATGAATTCATCTGACTCATTCTCAATCCAGCATTGTTCCCTTGCTGGTGAGGTCTTGTGATCCCTTTGAAGAGGAAAAGTGTTCTGGTTGTGGATGTTTTCATCATTTTTGCGCTGGTTTCTCCCCATCTTTGTGGATTTATCTACCTGTGGTCTTTGTAGTTGGTGACTTTCGGATGAGGTCTCTGAGTGGATGTCCTTTTTGTTGATGATGATGTTATTTCTTTCTGTTTTTTAGTTTTCCTTCTAACAGTCAGGCCCCTCTGCTGTAGGACTGCTGGAGGTCCACTCCAGACCCTGCTTGCCTGGGGATCATCTGCAGCAACTGCAGAACAGTAAGGGTTGCTGCTAGTTTCTTCTTTTGTTATCTTCATCCCAGAAGGATACCCGCCAGATTTCAGCCTGAGCTGTCCTTTGTGAGGTGACTCTTTTGATATATGGGGGTTGGGAGCTGCTTGAGAAGACACTCTGTCCCTTATAGGAGCTCAAGTGCTAAGCTGTGGGCTCTGTTGTTCCATTCTGAGCTGCTGGGCAGATATATTTAACTCTGCTACAGTGGAACTGATAACCACCTTTTGTTCCCAGGTGCTCTGTTCTGGGAAGGTGGGGCTTTAATTTATAAGTTCCTGATGTGCTGCTGCCTTTTTTCAGAGATGCCCTGCCCAGCGAGGAGGTAGCCTAGTCACAGTCTGCCAGCAGAGGCATTGCTGAATTGCTGTGGGCTCTGCCCAGCTGCTGTGTGAACTTGCTTATGGTTTTGTTTATAGAGCTGTAGTTAGAACTGCCTTGGTAATGGCGGACGACTGCCTGGGTAATGGTGAACTGCCTCGGTAATTGTGGACGCCCTTCCCCCCAGAGCTGGACCATCCCAGGTCCAGCTGTGCTTTCTGTGAAACTCTCAATCCAGAGCATTTCAGATTGCTAGTCATTGTTGGTGTGGGACCTGCTGAGCCAGATCATCAGGCTTCCTGTTTCAGCCCCCTTTTTTTTTTCAGTTGAATGGGTGACTCTGTCTCACAGGCATTCCAGGCACCAGTTGAAACAGCCGCCCAGATTTGTGTGAGTTTTTGTGTGGAGACCCGCTGTGCCGGGTGAAACAGCCATGCTGGAGACTTGTGGCACTTTTCTGCCTGGGAATCTCCTGGTCTGTAGGCAGTAGAAACACGTTTGGAAATGTGGTGATAACTCACCCTCTGTGTTCTGGCTGGGAACTGCACTCCAGAGCTGTTCCTATTCAGCCATCTTCGATCAAGGATCTTATTGATTTTTTTTTTTGGAAGGGTTTTTTGTGTCTCTATCTCCTTCAGTTCCACTCTCAACTTAATAATCTTAGTTATTTGTCTTCTGCTGGCTTTTCAATTTGTTTGATATTGATCCTCTAGTTCTTTTAATCGTGACATTAAGGTGTCTATTTTAGATCTTTCCTCACTTCTCTTGTGGGCATTTAGTGCTACAAATTTCCTAGACACTGCTTTAAATGTGTCCCAGAGTTTCTGGTACATTGTGTCTTTGTTCTCATTGGTTTTTTTTTTTTTAATTATCCCCCAATTCACTAAAGCTAAAACTTGTGCGCTCTTCGCTGTTCTCAGTGGTTTTGAAGAACATCTTTATTTCTGTCTTCATTTCATTATTTATCCAGTAGTCATTCAGGAGCACATTGTTCAGTTTCCATGTAGTTGTGTGGTTTTGAGTGAGTTTCTTAATCCTGAGCTCTAATTTGATTGCACTCTGGTCTGAGAGAATGTTTGTTATGATTTCTGTTCTTTTACATTTGCTGAGGAGTGATTTACTCCCAATTATGTGGTCAGTTTTAGAGTAAGTGTGATGTGGTGCTGATAAGAATGTATATTCTGTGGATTTGTGGGTGGAGAGTTCTGTTGATGTCTATTATGTCTGCTTGGTCCAGATCTGAGTTCAAGTCCTGGAGATCCTTAATTTTGTTTTGTTGATCTAATATTGACAGTGGGGTGTTAAAGTCTCCCACTATTATTGTGTGGGAGTCTAAGTCTCTTTGTAAGTCATTAAGAACTTGCTTTATGTATGTGGGTGCTCCTGTATTGGGTGTATATATATTTAGGATAGTTAGCTCTTCTTGTTGCATTTATCCCTTTACCATTATGTAATGCCCTTCTTTGTCTCTTTTGAACCTTGTTAGTTTACAGTCCATTTTATCAGAGACTAGGATTGCAACCCTGCTTTTTTTTTTTTTTTTTCTCTTCGTTTGCTTGGTAAATCTTTCTCCATCCCTTTATTTTGAGCCTATATGTGTCTTTGCCCATGAGATGAGTTTCCTGAATACAACACGCCAATGGATCTTGACTCTTTATCCAGTTTGCCAGTGCATGGGGAAGAACTTTGGCCCAACTGGAGCCTCGTGGGGATGGGGGTGTACTGGGGGCCTCCCACTTATTCTATACCTCTCATGTCTCTTCACTGTGCTAGACTGGAGTCAGGCTCAACAGGGTCATCTTTCCCTGATGATTCCACCAAGCCTGTTTTCTTGGCTGTGGTTTCACTGGATAGTAGGTAGGGACAGTGGGAATCTCATTCATCCATTCGTGCACATCACTAATTACATAATGAGACATTTGGCTACCTTAAGAGAGTCATAGTTACTGCCACCATTTACCCGTGCTTAATTGAATTTCTTCACTTTGACATTCAGAGCACTGTGCAGAAGTCACATTGTGTCACCACCCTGGCGGGCCTTTGCAATTTTTTTTTTTTTTTGAGACAGAATTTGGCTCTGCTGCCCTTCTGCCTCCCGGGTTCAAGTGATTCTCCTGCCTCAGCCTGCTGAGTAGCTGGGCCTACAGGCATGCACCACCACGGCCAGCTAATTTTTGTATTTTTAGTAGAGATGGGGTTTCACCATGTTGGCCAGGATGGTCTCGAACTCCTGACCTCGTAATCTGCCCACCTCAGCCTCCCAAAGTGCTGGGATTACAGGTGTAAGCCACTCAACCTGGCCTACTTTTTGATTTCTTTTTCAGATAATTCATTGTTAGTGTATAGAATCACTGCCGATTTTTCTATGTTGTTGGGCTTTTTAAATAAATACCTTGCAACTTTACCAAACTCATTTATCAGTTCTGACTGTTCTTTGGAGTCTTTGGGGTTTTCTATATATAAACTGATGTTGTCTTTAAACAAGGACAATTTAAATTCCTTTCCAATTTGAATGCCTTCTATTTCTTGACTAGACTTCCAGTCAAGAAGAGCAGAACAGAAGTGACACGAGTAGGCATCATTTTCATGTGCCTGATTTATTTATTTATTTGTATTTATTTTTACAGAAAAAGCTTTCAACTTTTCCATATTCAGTATGCTCGCTCTGGATTTGTCATATATGGCCTTTATTATGTTGAGTTACATTCCTTCTTTTATATATTGGCAAATTACAGTTCTATATATTTATAGAGTAATAAACTGATAGTATGATTAAAAAAATACAACGTGGAACAATTAAATCAAGCTAATCTGCCTATCACCTCAAATATCTGACATTTTTTGTGATGAGAACATTTGAGATTTACTGTTAGTGACATTGAAATGTTTAGTACTCAGTTGTTAGCTATAATTACCACACTGTGCAATAGCTTTAAAAAAAAATCAAACTTCTTTCTCCTATCTGATTGAGGCTTTTTGCCCTTTGACTAGCATCTCCCCACTCTGCCAACCCCCAGCCTCTGGTAAACTGTCCCTCCCCTCCTAGTTTAAAAATGGTCTTCTTGGTTAAATATATTTAAGTCGTGCCCAGTGTATTACAAAAGAACCAATGATGTATATTCATATATTTAAAATATTATCATTACGTTCTAGTAAGCATACTCTTGTTAACAAACAGGAAAGCACTATCTTTCTTTCCAAATAACATTTTAGAAAATTATAAGGATGAGGATAGCTATTGGCTAATATACTACCTTCTGTGACCAAAATTCCAGAGCACCATTTAAAGTACTTCATGAATATTTATCTTATTTTCTGGTGAGAACATTTATATCCTCTTAAAGACATGTTATTTAGGGTATTGCAAAGGATAGATCAAACCACCTCAAAGGGGGTAAATGTGGAACAGAACTTTCTCATGTAACTTAGCAGTAGGGCTAGATTCATAGACGCAAAGCCAACTGTGGTCTTTCTCACAGCAGACGGAATCAGAGAGCATCCTCCCCAGAAAAGGGTATGTGACCTAAAAACTCTGGGTGCCCATCTCTAGGTGACCAATGAAGAAGGAAGACTTCCTTTCCAACTGCAATCCAGAAAGGTCTGGGGAAGAACTTTGGCCCACCTGGAGCCATGTGCCCACCCCTCAGATTTACTGTGACAATGGGATGAAGGGACTACAGTTAGCAGTTCCAGAAGCGCATGGATGAAGTGAGGTAGCAGCAGCTTCCTAAAGATCATTCTGTCAAGATAACAAATATTCTCCGAATAAAGCCTGTAATCCAGTTGTGAACCAAGCTATCTAAACACAGCAGAATACAATGCAAAAAGCCTTACCAGACTCTTTTTTCAAATGGCCATTCTAAGTTCCAGTTTTCTAAGGAGTTGTAGTAAACTCATATGCACTGAATAACAGACCCCTAAATATTTAGAGCAAAAATTGACAGAAATGTGATAGACAAACCCATAATTATAGTGGGAAGTACTACCCTACTTGCTCAGTTTAGTATATCAAGAAGATAAGAAGAGGGCCAGCTAAACACAGCCAGGTCAAACAGCTGCCACCAAGGGACTGGGACAACTAGTTTATTCCTAGCTGATCTTCAGAGGGAAGGCACTGAGACTGGACAGACAGAAGATACAGAAGCTGGGCTGAAGTGGGAGAAAGCTGGGAACCCTGCACAGAGCTACTGTGTACTGGGATTCATACCTGGCCCCCAGTGACTCTGGAGGAAT
Source organism: Alouatta palliata (assembly GCA_004027835.1). NCBI lineage: Eukaryota > Metazoa > Chordata > Mammalia > Primates > Atelidae > Alouatta > Alouatta palliata. The sequence continues at coordinate 12,846 of PVKV010021241.1, read as the reverse complement.
GGGTGAGTTGAACAGGCAAGTAGAAACCTGATCTCGCCCTGGGCCTCTGGAATCCCGGCAGGAGGAGACCACTCGACCACCATGGAAACTTGAGTTGGCCAGGAAATCTGCTTAGAGAAGTAGTAGGGACAGCAATCCAGCTGGTGTGGAGCCCAAAGGGTTTGGCAGGGGAGCACCTGTAGTGGAGCATGGCCAGAGAAGTCCATCCTCCTAGGCTCAACTTGATTCCATAGGAGACTTCAGCCCTAGGAGAACTGTCAGATCTCAACTCTGTAGGGTGGTCTTGCTTATCAGATGGGGCTGGTCCTACCTGAGTACCACTTGGTGCAGGCCTCATGTGCCCTGGGAGCCCACATCATAGCTCCTGCACTGGCAGACCATGCCTGACCAGCAGAGAGGGCCCCATGGCCATGCACCAGCCTAGTCACCCCCACATCGCTTTGCCAGTGTGATTCCTGTATATAGGGGCAGACTTTGCCTTCCCAGCTCCACTAGCATGCATGTGCATGTGAACCCTGCCCTGCCACTGCTGATGGAATGAGTGCACTCCAATCCTTTCCCTCTACTGTATCACTATTGCAGTGGGAGCCTTGATGGGCAAAGACCCACCAGTGCTGTCTTCTGCCAGCACCCAGCCCCTGCACTGACACTGCCACCAGCCTGAAACTAGGCACAAAGAATAGTGGAACCTCCCCAGCCCTGAGTGGCCACCTCTGCCTGCATGAACATGCGCAGAGAGAGCACACAGTCCTGTATGCACCGTACCCCAATACCATGCTAACACCACCACTATCTTGACCTATGCATATGGTTGCCAGCGGGGATTCCCCCAGCCCCCGGAGCCATGCTGCCTCTACTGCAGCTGCAAATGCCCACACAGAGGCTAGCAGCCTGGTACCTGCTAGCACCCTGCCACAACCAACAAGCGTGCATATAGCTCCACTGCTGCAGGCATGTATGAACGAGAGTGGATCCCACTGCCACCACCCTATGAAATTCTTTGGTTGGCACCACCCATCAGCGTTGTGACCAGCAGTCTGGGAGCACCTCAGCCTTGCCAACTCAGAACAATGGGTTCCTAAACTTGAGGAGCCAGAGAACAAAGTTGGGGCCTAATACCAGTCCCCCAGAGTTAGAGCATGCAGTCTAAGAATTGGGAGCTAAACCTATGGCCCCTAAAATCTTCTAGAAATGAAGCCAGTTGAGTGAACTCACCTTATACCACAAGCAAATCCTCAAGGTTATTGAGAGCTGTACCACCTCTCTAGCAAGGGTTCTGAACCAGACTGAGATGGCTGAAATGACAGAAATAGAATTCAGAATACAGATAAGAACAAGGATCATTGAGATGCATGAGTACATGGGAACCCAATCTAAGAATCACAGTAAAACAGTACAGGAGCTGACAGAAGATAGCCAGAATATGAAAGTACATAACTAACCCAATAGAGCTGAAAAACACAAATTTTATAGTGTAATCACAAGTATTTTTTTTTCTTCTTAAGACAGAGTCTTGCTCTGTTGCCCAGGCTGAAGTGCAGCAGTGCAATCTTCACTCATTGGAACCTCTGCTTCCTAGGTTCAATTGATTCTTGTGCCACAGCCTCCTGAGTAGCTGAGATTATAGGTATGCCCCCACCACACCCGGATAACTTTTGTACTTTTAGTAGAGATGGGGTTTCACTATGTTGACCAGGTTGGTCATGAACTCCTGGCCTCAAGTAATCTACCCATCTGGCTCTCCTGAAGTGCTGGGATTACAGGCATGACCACCATACCTGGTCAACATAATTGCAAGTATTAAATAGCAGAATAGATTAAGTAAAGGAAAGACTCTCAGAGCTTGAAGACTGGCTTTTGGACATAAGACAGTCAGACAAGAATAGAGAAAAGAATGATAAAGAAGAAAGAAAACCTCTGAAAATACGGAATTATAAAAAGAGACCAAATCTATGACTCATTGGTGTCTCTGAAAGAGAGGAGTAGAGTATAAGCACCTTGGAAAACATATCTCAGGTCCCCAGTCCAGCTAGAGAGACCATTCAAATTCCAGAAATGCAGAGAGCTCCCATAAGATACTTCACAAGATCATCCCCAAGACACATAATCATCATATTCTCCAGGGTCGAAATAAAAGAAAAAATGTTAAAGGCAGCTACAGAGAAAAGCCAGGTCACCCATTAGACTAACAGCGGACCTCTCAGAAACCCTACAAGCCAGAAGAGATGGGGACTAATATTCAAATCTTTTATTTGAGACAGTGTCTCACTTCTGTTGCCCAGGCTGGAGTGCAGTGGTGTAATCTCAGCTCACTGCAGCCTTCAACTCCTGGGCTCAGGTGATCTTCCCACCTCAGCCTCCTGAGTAGGTGGGACTACAGGTGTATGCCACCACACCCAGTGAATTTTTGTATTTTTAGTAGAGATGGGAGTCTCGCCATGTTGTCCAGGCTGGTCTCCAACTCCTGGACTCCAGCGATCTGCCTACCTCGGCCTCCCAAAGTGTTAGGATCACAGGTGTGGGCCATTGCTCCTGGCCTATATTCAACATTCTTGAAGAAAAATACCAAGCAAGGGCCAGGTATGGCTGCTCATGCCTGTAATCCCAGCACTTTGAGGGGCCAAGGCAGGTACTTCACTTGAAGCCAGGAGTTTGAGACCAGCCTGGGCAACATTGTGAAACCTCATCTCTACTAACAATATAAAAATTAGCCAGGGCACGGTGATGCATTCTCAGAAAAAAAAAAAAAAAACTTTTAAAATTTATATGGAACCAATAAAAGAGCCCAAATAGCCAAGGCAACCCTAAGCAAAAAGAACAAAGCTGGAGGCATCACTTCAAACTATACTACAGGCTATAGTAACCAAAACAGAATGGTACTGGTACAAAAACAGACACATTGAGGAACAGAACAGAGAACTCAGAGATAAGGCCACACACCTACAACCATCTGATCGTTGACAAAGCTGACAAAAGCAATGGGGAAAGGACTCTCTATTTAATAAATGGTGCTGGGATAACGGCAAAAGATTGAAACTGGGCTCCCTCCTTATACCATATACAAAAGCCAACTCAAGATGGATTAAAGACTTAAATGTAAAACCTCAAACTATAAAAACCCTGGAAGACAACCTAGGAAATACCGTTCTGGACATGGGAACTGGCAAATATTTTATGATGAAAATATCAAAAGCAATTGCAATAAAAGCAAAAACTCATAAATGGTATCTAATTAAACTAAAGAGCTTCTGCACAGCAAAAGAAAGTATCAACAGAGTAAACAGCCTCCAGAATGAGAGAAAATATTTGCAAACTGTGCATCTGACAGAGTTCTAACATCCAGCATTTATAAGGAACTTAAACAACTTTACAAGAAAAAAACCCCATTACAAAGTGGGCAAAGGACATGAACAGACACTTTTCAAAAGAAGACATACATGTGGCTAACAAGCATATGAAAAAAAGATCAATATCACTGATCATTAGAGAATCAAAGCCACGATGAGATACCATCTCACACCTATCAAATGACTATTATTAAAAAGTCAAAAGATAGCAGATACTGTTGAGGTTGCAGAGAAAAAGGACTGCTTATACACTGCTGGTGGGTGTATTAGTCTGTTCTCGCATTGCAATAAGGACCTACCTGAGACTGGGTAATTTGTGAAGAAAATAGGTTTAATTAACTCACAGTTCTGTAAGCTATACAGGAAGCATGGCTGGGGAGACCTCGGGAAATTCACAATCATGGCGGAAGGTGAAAGGGAAGCAGGCACATCTTCACATGGTGGAGCAGGAGGCAGAGAGTGAATCGGAAGTGTGACATACTTTTAAACTACCAGATCTTGTGAGAACTCACTATCATAAGAACAGCAAGGGGAAAGTCCACCTCCATGATCCAGTCACCTCCCAGCATGCCATTCCTCTAACATGTGGCAATTACAACTCAACATGAGATTTGGGAAGGGATACAAATCCAAACCATATCAGTGAGAATATAAATTAGTTCAATCATTGTGGAGAGCAGTGTGGTGATTCCTCAAAGCCCTAAAAAATAGATTTATTATTTGACCCCACAATCCCATTACTGGGTATAGACCCAAAGGAATAGAAATTTATCTTAAAGACACATGTACACATATGTTCACTGTAGCACTATTCACAATAACAAAGACATGGAATCTAAATGCTTATGAATGGCAGACTGGATGAAGAAAATGTGGTACGTATATACCATGGGATACTATGCAGCCATAGAAAGGAATGAGATCATGTCCTTTGCGGGAACATAGATGGAGCTAGAGGCTGTCATCCTCAGCAAACTAACGCAGGAACAGAAAACCAAATACCGCATATTCTTACCTTTAAATGGGGGCTAAATGGTGAGAACACATGGATACATAGAGGGGAACAACTGACAGTGGGGCCTGACGGTGGTGGCTGGGAAGAGGAAGAGCAGCAGAAAAAATAATAGGTACTGAGCTTAATACCTGGGTGGTGAAATAAGCAGTACACCAAACCTCTGTGACACAAGTCTATCTAAATAACAAATCTGCACATGTACCCTAAACCTAAAACATAAAATCGTCGAGGATATAGACAATTTGAACCATGTAATCACGTTTGATTTAATAGAAATACAGCAGCCAAGAGTGGAAAAATATTGCAACAATATATTATGAAATGTACTATAAAAATTTGTCCATAAAATATTAACTCTATTCTCAATAATTGTTATACAGATCATGCTCTCTGAGCAAGTCTAGTTCAGCCGAGTTTTACTTCGTGTGGCCAAGTAGACGCCTAATTTAGTGACCCTGCAACAGACAACTAAAAACTCTGGACAAAATACAGAAAGCAACCATTTAACGGCTTCAGAGAGTGAACCAAAGTAGGCATATTTGCAATGGGAGTAAGATTTGGAAGGAGGGATAAGCCCAGAGTGACTTAACCATCTTTTATGATTTTTTTTATTTTTATGATCTCTTGCTTTAAACTATAAAAAAAATTTAAACAATGTACAAAGACTTGGGGCAATGTTCCTCACTTAATCTCAGATTGCTTGGTGGGTGGCTGGGGGGGAACTGACTAACTTGATAAAGAGATTCCCTAACTACTCTGTAGATATCATTTTATTATGAAAGTATATACCTAACCTCAGCCCAGATGAATAATCCATTTGGTTGGCCACATTTTTTTTTAATCCCTTCTAAAATCAGTCCTGTTCTAGGATTCCACCCCATGGACTCTCTGAACCCATTCCATCGTGACTGATACTGAAACAGTAGTCCTCACTAGGTTACCTTCCAAAATTCATTCCAAGAAGTAGACATTGACATTATAGAAAGATGGCCTAAAGCATCACATAGGGAAGTTAGAATTCACTTACTGCTTTCTTGTCTCATCCTTTTTTTCCTCCTCCTCTTCCAGTGAGTTAGGAACTTGATACCTCTGACGTCATCCTGTTAGATTAATAGCACGGCTGCAACTAGGGTAATATTCTTCTGATTTGTCCATATTATTTTTTTTTACTATGTGTATAGTCTCAGTAATGAAGTAGAAATCTGGTAAACAAGCCAGGCATGTTGGCTCACGCATGTAATCCCAGCACTTTGGGAGGCCGAGGTGGGCAGATCACGAGGTCAGGAGTTTGAGACCAGCCTGGCCAATATGGTGAAACCCCATCTCTACTAAAAATACAAAAATTAGCTGGGTGTGGTAGCACATGCCTGTAATCCTAGCTACTCAGGAGGCTGAGGCAAGAGAATTGCTTGAACGTGGAAGGTGGAGGTTGCAGTGAGCTGAGATTGTGCCACTGCACTCCATCCTGGGCAACAGAGCGAGACTCTGTCTCAGAAAAAAAAGAAATCTGGAAAACAGGGACAACTTAAACTACATTTATGTGTCTCATGTATATCTGTAACAATTTTGGTGAAAAAGACCCCATGGAGAAACCAATATACTTGCTAAAATTCCTACTAGAAAGTCATTTGGAAATTGATCAGGGCAGCTAAGAGCTGAATAAGGGGCACATGAAAAATTAGAATCTGCTGAAAGAACAAAATATAGTTATTCAAAACCCAAAACCTCTTCAAAAAGATGGAGGTCCTTGGGCATCTGCTGCTCATTCTTGCATGGAGGAGGTACTCTTGGCAAAAGGCCCTTGTAATGAGTCAAGTAAAGGAAATGTTTTTTATTATTTGGATTTTTTAAAAAAAGCAAATGGGAACTATTTATTACTTGTCAGTAATTGTGAGTTTTATGGCTGTGACTTATTTGCTGTCAAACAAGCGAGTAAGCGCTGTATCTCCTAACTAATCCCTTAGTCACCATTCCTGATACTCTATTGTCAAATAGCCTGTCAGTTGGCTTTTATTCTAGCACATGTTTTAAATAAGTTTTCAAAGTGGGGAATAGTTAAATCTATTTCTTCTTTTCAGAAGTCTTAACTTTGCTTGGAAGCTATTAACAAGATTGAAATCCATAGAAAAAAAGGTCGAAGAGGAATCTGCTGAAATGTTAACAGTGGTTATCTCTTAGCAATGGAATTTTAGTTAATTTTACTTTCGTCTTTGCACTTATTTTTCTACTGTGAACATACATTGCAAAATCAGAAGGAAAAAAGACACTAAAACAAAGCATTTATGGCAAACGCCATTTAAAGTCAGTCCATTTCTCAGGGCAATCATTTAATCTATATAAGCAGAAGATATTTACTGGCATCATTTATCCTTGTATCCTCCATAGTTCCTAGCTTTTTTTTTAAAAAAAAAAAAAAAAAAAAACAGCCAGGTGTAATGGTTTACACCTGCAATCCCTAGCACTTTGGGAGGTCAAGGCGGGTAGATCATTAAGCCCAGGAGTTCGAGACCATCCTGGGCAACATGGCAAAACACCATGTCTACAAAAAGTACAAAATTAGCCAGGCATGGTTGCATGTGCTTGTAGTCCCAGCTACTTGGGAGGCTGAGGTGGAAGAATCACCTGAGCCCAAGTAGGTTGAGACTGCAGTGAGCTGTGATTGAGCCACAGCACTCCAGCCTGGGCAACAGACACACAGTCTCAAAGACACTCAGATACAAAAACCACACACAACAAAGGGCTGAAGTGTAAGGCACAATGCTAAGCATTGGAAGATATAAAGAATTATCATAACACATGTAAAGAATTTAAAATTGTTAGTCTTTACAAGGACTTTTATGATATAAATGATGTCTGTATTTTACAGATAAAGAAAGTATCAGAGAGGCAAATGAGTTACTCGATGTTATATAGTGTGTAGCTGGGCTAGACTGGTTAGTAATGACCCCCTAAGAAGCAAATCTCATGTGGCTTGCTGTGTCCAATGGGACATGAGCAAATAGAACATGAGCAGAAACTTAAAAAGGTCTCAGACATTGGAGCATGTCCTCTTCTTTGTTGTTGTTGTTTTTGAGACTGAGTCTCTCTCTGCCGCCCAGGTTGGAGTGCAGTGGCATGATCTCGGCTCACTGCAACCTCTGCCTCCTGGGTTCAAGCGATTCTCCTGCTTCAACCTCCTGAGTAGCTGGGATTACAGGTGCCCACCACCATGCCCAGCTAAATTTTATATTTTTAGTAGAGACAAGGTTGGCCAGGCTGGTCTCAAACTCCTGACCCTAAGTGATCTGCCTGCCTCGGCTTCCCAAAGTGCTGGGATTATAGGCGTGAGCCACCACGCCCAGCCCTCTTGCTGTTTTTCGTAACCCTGAGTCGACCATGTGAAGAAGCCAGGGCTAGCCTATTGGAAGATAAGACACCATGTGGAGCAGAAGTGAGCCTGCACAGCTAAGGCACATGAGATGTACTAGCTTCACCACTGCCACACACCTAAGACCATACTAAACTGTCCAGTCTCAACAGAGGCTCCAAATGATTTCAGGAGTCAAGTAAGCTAGCTGGAACCAGAACTGCCCAGCAGATCCACAGAATTGTGAGAAATGACAAATGCTTACTGTTTTAAGCCACTAAGTTTCAGAGTCTATTATGTAGAAAGGTTATGTTATACCGTGACCCAACCTGAATTTGATCTTTCTCCCTTGGAAACTCTGATCTTTCCTATTGTACGCCACAGACTACCCATTCCTGCTAGCTTTCAAACAGATGAAAGGGATAATGACCCAAATAACTGAACACAAAGGGACCATGTCATACACATGTGTAACTTATATTCCACTAGATATAATTGGCAAAAAGGGAAGTCAACTTATGAGGTGAAATTATGTAGAGTCAAAATTACCTTTGGAAATACTTTAGGTCCAGGCAGAGAAAACAGCAAATATAAAGGCCCTGAGGAAGTAGAAGATGGGCTTAGGGAGGTAGCAGGGCCTTGCAGCCCATGATTGAAAAGTCTTGATCAACAAACACAACAAACTGAGTGGGATTTTAATAGATTTAACGAAACACAGAAGATGTAGGTTTCTGAGCAAAATTGTAGTAAGACGGCTCTGAAAGCGAGCAGTTAGAGGAAGGAAGAAGAGATGGGGAATAATTGCAGCCATTCAGGGAAGAAACAAGGGAATGGCCATGTCGATGGAAAGGACGCACTGCAATCCAAGCCTGCTGCAGAAGTTGAATCGTGGCAGGTATTGTCTAAATAGATATGGAATGCAAAATCCAAGAAAAGAATGTGAGCGACTAACATTTTCAAAAGTGTATAGGCTGAATGCAGTGGCTCATGTCTGGAATCCCAGCACTTTGGGAGGCCAGAGTGGGGGGGTTGCTTGGGTCCAGGAGTTTGAGACCAGCCTGGGCAACACAGGGAGATCCTGTCTTTACAACAAATTTTAAAACATTAACTGGGCATGGTGGTGTATGCCTATAGTATCTTGGCTACTTGGGAGGCTGAGGTGGGAGGATCACTTGAGCCTCAGAGGACAGAGCAAGACCCTGTCTCACATCTCAAAAAAAAAAAAAGTATATAGAAGAAATCTTTTTTTGAGACAGGGTCTCACTCTATCGCCCAGGCTGGAGTATAGTGGTATGATAGTGGCTCACTGTAGCCTCAACTTCCAGGGCTCAAGTGAGCCTCCCTCCTTTAGTAGCTGGGATTACCCCTATGCCCTGCTAATTAGCATTATTTTAAAACTTTTATAAAGATGGGTTTTTATGTTGCCCAGGCTGGTCTCCAGCTCCTGACCTCAAGCTTTTCTCTAGGTATGGCCTCCCAGAGTGCTGGAATTACAGGTGTGAGCCAATGTGCCTGGGCAGAGGAATTTTTTTTTTTTTTTTTTTTTTTTTTTGAGATGCAGTTTCACTCTTGTCGCCCAGGCTGGAGTGCAGTGGTGTGATCTCAGCTCGCTCTGCAACCTCTGCCCCCATCCCGCCCCAGACTCAAGCGATTCTCCTGCCTCGGCCTCCCGAGTAGCTGGGATTATAGGCTCCCACCATCACGTCTGGCTAATTTTTTGCAGTTTTAGTAGAGATGGGGTTTTGCCATGTTGGGCAGGCTGGTCTCAAACTCCTGACTTCAGGTGCTACACCCGCCTTAGCCTCCCAAAGTGCTGGGATTACAGGAGTGAGCCACCCTGTCAAGCCGTTTTTTTTTTTTCTTTTTTGAGACGAGGTCTCACTCTGTCACCTAGGCTGGAGTGCAGTGGGGCAATCTTGGCTCCTTGTAACCTCCGCACCCTGGGCCCAAGTGATCCTCCCACCTCAGCCTCATAAGTGGCTGGGACCACAGACATGCACCACCACACCCGGATGGAGATATATATTTGTATTTTTAGTAGAGCCGGGGTCTTGCTATGTTGCCCAACCTGGTCTTGAACTCCTGGCCTCAGTCCACCCACCTCAGCTTCCCAAAGTGCTGGGATTACAGGCGTGAGCCACCATGCCCGCCCCAGAAGAAATTTTTTATATCTGCTGTCTGCCAAGCACTTTATAGTCAGTGTCTCCTTTAATTTTTACAGAAATCCTCAATGAGGTAGTTGTTGTTCTCCACATTGCGCAAAAGAGAAACCTGAAGCTTGAGACAGTTTGAAAAATACACCAAATTTCAAAGGGGCGGCAAAGTCACAACTGGAACCCAAGTGTGTATGACCTCTAGTTGGCGGGGGAGGGTGGGTAGTGGCATTACAAACAAATGCACAAACGTGAGACAAGTCTAGAGGAAGAGTTAAGTTGAGGTTGAAGCCTGCTGCATGTGACGCACTGGAAAGCATTCAGGTACGGATGTTTGGCCACCCAGGGAACAGGGACTAACCAAGGATCTCAAGAGAGTCAAGGAAGCAGATTTGGGTCAGCTGCATTTGCCTTGCCTCATATACAAGCTCATATATTCTTATGAAGCAAATTAAGACTTTTTAAAGTAAAATTGTGCATATCAATTTGTATTCTAGAGAAGTTACCCAAAAGTTTCATCTAAGCCAACCAGGCTAAATCTTTATCTTCTTGAATAGGGTGAGTTAATTCTCTCTCTCTGAACCCCAAAATACCTGTTAGTTAAAACATTTTGAGACAGGATCTCTCTCCCTTGCCCAACTAGAGTGCAGTGTCACGATCGCGGCTCACTGCGGCCTCTACCTCCTAGGTTCAAGTGATTCTCCTGCCTCAGCCACCAAGTAGCTGGGATGATTACAGGCGTGCCACCACCACCACGTCTGGCTAATTTTTGCCTTTATAGTAGAGACCCGGTTTTACCATGTTGGTCAGGCTGGTCTCAAACTCCTGAGCTCCAGTGATCCGCCTGGGTGGGCCTCCCAGAGTGCTGAGATTACAGGCATGAGCCACCGCACCTGGCCACTGAAAGCATTCTTTTAATGTTTTCAAGGCAACAATGGCACAAGTAATCGAGGTCTTATATTACTGATGTCAACTTACCGTCTGCTGAACTTGTGGGAATCAAACCAGTGAGTCAAATGCAATAACTCATCTATGTTATATAAGCTTCTTCTTCCCCACCCACTTAGTTACTGGGCTGACAAACTGTTTTTGTAAAGGGCAAGAGAGTATGTATTTTGGACTTTGCAGGCTATGTTGCTTCCATCACAACTACTCAGCTGTGTTGCAACTATTCAGTTCTACCATTGTAGCAAGAAAGAAGCCATAGACAAGATGTAAACAAATGGGCATGGCTGTGTTACAATAAAACTTTATTTACAAGAACAGGCCACGGGCTGGATTTGACCCACAAGCTGCAGTTTGCTGACCTCTGCTTTAGATAATTATGTAAGAAAATATGAGTCATATTTTCTGATGTACATTCTATACCTTAGAATACCTTAGAATGGGTCCTATATTCATTTTATTGTTTTAAAAATTACAATTCTATTATCTTTGAATCTGGAACATTAGAGATCATTCAGATTTTGAGGAAAGAAACCATTTCTTCTTCATCTTTCATCTCCTGCTCCTCACTCAGTGCACGGCATACATCAAATGTTTGGTTAATGCTCATTTATAAATTGATGAGTTAATTGCGTCTAGCCTACCAGTGCCCTCATCTCAGAGGTGAGGATATGGTACCACTGAAGAAGCACTGCGGCCAGTGGGGGATGCTTACTATATATAGATTCTAGTTCTAAGTCTGGCTGTGAGGCCAAGTTGCTACAAGTCACTTCCCTTGTCTGAACAGAGCTTCATCTGTTAAACCAATTGCTGCAATTGTGGCAGACTGTTGGTTCCCTAGCTGACTGCTATATATATATTTTTTGACTGCTACTTCAAACCACCTTCTTCCTTGTCTGTCTCCCTACAGAGGCTGTAAATGCCAAATGTACACTTTCCACCCTCATTTCCGTCAGAATTGACCATAAGACCCAGTTTTGGTCAATGAGATGGGAGAAATATAGGAGGCTTCTGAGGAAGATTCCCCCTCTGCCTATGAAAGGAGCAAGGCCTGTAGGAAAAGCTCCTTTTCGTTTTCACTTGGGACACCCTGCCATTTGTGAACATCATGCCTGCAGCTGTGACAGCCATAAGGCTGTAAGGCTTTAGGGAAGCCATAGATACCTCTAGTTTGCTGCTGTTATTTTGCTGCCAGACTCATTTTAACCAATACAGTGATCCTTAGCATACCCTTTAGATCTCTGAGCAAAGACACAGATGCAAGTAATCAAAGAACTGAGACTTGAACTCCGTTATCTTGATGCATGTGCTCTTTTTTTTTTTTTTTTTTTTTTTTTGAGATGGAGTTTTGCTCTTTGGCTCAGGCTGGAGTGTAGTGGCGCGGTCTTGGCTCACTGCAACCGCCCCTTCCTGTTTCAAGTGATTCTCCTGCCTCAGCCTCCCAGGTAGCTGGGATTACAGGCGCCCACCACCATGCCTGGCTAATTTTTGTATTTTCAGTAGAGACGTGTTTCACCATGTTGGCCAGGCTGGTCCCGAACTCCTGACCTTGTGATCTGCCTGCCTTGGCCTCCCAAAGTGCTGGGATTACGGGCATGAGTCACCACACCCAGCTGGCATGTGCTTTTACTAGTATATGAATCTGCTTTATTTAATGTCCCATTTTATATTTGACTCACCCATTCATTAATTTAACTAAAATACATGGGACTTATTTTTAAGGGAATGCAGTCATTCTCTTAGGCATTGATACCCATACTCCATAGATGGCATTTTGCATGAATGTCCTCAAAAAGGATACACAATCAACTGAGAGATGCCTCAATAAAAGCTGAGGGTTGTTGGGGGGAAAAAGGGGAGGGACAGCGGGGGGTGGGGAGTTGGGGAGGGATAGCATGGGGAGAAATACCAGATATAGGTGATGGGGAGGAAGGCAGCAAATCACACTGCCATGTGTGTACCTATGTAACAATCTTGCATGTTCTTCACATGTACCCCCAAACCGAAAATGCAATAAAAAGTATATATATTAAAAAAAAA